>JAOEHY010046219.1:0-10033 GCA_025447955.1 Psilopsiagon aurifrons
AGAAGGAGGGGGAAGTGAGTGAACAAAACTGCTTGTTTTATGGCTTAAACCACGACAGTTCTTTTAGGAGGGGGAAGCGAATGAAAAAACTGTGTGGCTGATTTACAGCTTAAACCACGACAACAGCACATGGCCAATTAGTTTATTAAAATGTGGATTAGTATTGTCAATTTTGATAATGAAAACCTTAGGGACCCTGAATATTATGGATAGATATCTTTTTAAAAATATTATAGCTGTTGTAAATGGTCAGTCTGAATATTGACACTGTAGTTTGACTTGAAAAGTTTCCATTCAGCTTGTGAGGGATCTATTTATATGCTTAGATTTAGGTTTCCAGCCCACAGATACAAAACCAAAAGAACTGGTAATTAGCAGTAGGATGGCGACTCTTCCGTGTGAGGGCTGTGAGATCCCACTGTGCTGGGAAGTTCATTCCTCAGGAAGGGGCTCCTCAGAGCTATTTGCAGGAAACAAATTTCACCAGCAATCTAAAATCCAGAGATTAATAACATAGCTCTTCAATTTAGTTTATTATTTTCATTTATGTAACTCAGTAATGACTAATTTATGTTTGAAAATATAAAAACATGAACATTAATAATACAACCTATAAGGATACATGTTTAAAGAACTGTATAAACCCATAAAAGAAACTAATGTTTTCCACCAGCAACAATAAAGATATAAACTAAACACACAATTCTTTGATTGAAACACAGTCCTGTTAAGACAAGAGTGTTCTGTCCAACCCAATCAAATGGAAGAAGCATTCTCTCTTTTCTGATTTGTGTCACCATATTATAAAGTCCCTGATTCAGCATAGCAGCAGGATTAGTTTATGTTAAATACCTGTGGCTTTATATGGACTAGAGATAGTGAGGAAAGCTCCACACAGCTCTCTCCATTCCCGGAGTTTACCTCACAATGTCTTCCGCCTTTGCTGCCAGTCAAAATAACCCCAATCAAATTCAGGTGCATTGCCAGAAAATCTGTTTCTGGATCCCTCTGACAGTTGCTTCACTGCCCTAGCCCACCATGTATGACCTTCCCAGCCCTCCCACAAGGGACATCACTGCACTGCAAGCAAAGTGATGCACTAGCACAGAAGCATCTCATCAAAATCAAAATGTGTGACATGTGGTACCTTCTGGGTTTTCCATTTCCACACAGAATCAGTCACCCTTATGATGGTGTGCATGTCTCAACAGCACAGGCACAGGCTGCTTCGTTACCCACACTGCAGATCTTTGCATGTCCCTTCAGTATGGGCCTCAGGACATATTAGACAATAGAATGCAATATTCTCCATAAGCTGTATTAGAATAAAGGTTTTGGCTGAACGAAGAACAAAGTCAATTTCACAGATGATCTGATGAAAACACACTGTATCCAGTACAGAGTATGCTTTTCAATCAGGTAAGTCTGACAGTCTCTTCTTATGCAAAAATATATCTAAAGCAGAGTTATGAATCCATTGAGCTCAGTAACTGTACAAAAAAAGACTCATGCTATTTCATTAAATATTTTTTTGAATCATAGTTGAGGTTTAAGCTTCTTAACTCTCATTTTTTTTTCAGTCTCAGAAGAGGCAGAAGCTCCTCTTTGGAAGATAATATTTGTATTCACACAACTTGAGTGAGCAAGGCATCAAGAAAAACAGAAAAGAGCATAATAGTAAAAAATTAGTTTAGCTGTATGCACAAGCACACTACTTGTTAAGGGCTGCAGCTCTGAAGAATATATGTAGTTGTGTTTTTACACCCAGTATTAAACACTTAAGACCAATTACTGGGGGGAGGAGGAAGTAACATATTCAATAAACACTCATATACAGTTGATAAAAACTGCCAATGACGCGAAGAGTTATGACATGGTGTCCCAAAGATGAATATAATATAGTAAGATTGGCGTTTGTATAGGAAAAAAGAAATAGGCCATCATGCTCTAGATCATGGGCTAGCCTCGCAGCAATGAACCACAGAAATCAAGAGCAAGGCAGAATCCAGTCATTCTTACAGTTCCACTGAGAAATCTATAACAAGGTGTGTAGCAGATCTGCTACCAGAAGCACGGTTGCTACATATTAAATGAGATGAAGAGCACAAAAATTCCTCCAGCAGACAGCTAAACTGCATTGTGAATACCTGCTGGCCAGTTTTAAGTTCCTGACATTTCTCAACTTTTCAATAGCTGACTTTCCTGCTTCTATGTTCTCTATCTCCCTCTCTCTGTACCAAGGGGAGTCCTGAAAATGAAGCTGGAGCACCTCTTTGATCCTCCTCTTGTGACCTGCAGCAAGCAAAAGATCAGCTGTGCAAAAATTGTTCCTTAGTCTATGCAACTACATGCTGGAGCAATGTTCAAAGGGATACAAGAGTTTTATAGCTATAGTATAACGAAATGCAAGAGATCACATGCAATCTACAACTATTGATCTAATAATCTGGGATTTTTATTTTTTATTATTCTGGGTATTTTACTCGTATAAAAGCTTTCTGATCCTTAATAGCCTGCCAGGCAAATGTAAAGTACCATCTCCACCTCATGGTAGCAAAATTGCTTATCAGCTAGAGAGCTTTAGGAGGTTTTAACCTGATGGATCTTTTTTCCGTAACCTTCCTTTCAGAAATGATAGTGCTTTTACTACAGAAACATGCACGCAGACATTTGCCTGGGGCCATGTCCAGGAATGAGAACCCTTCAATATAAAGGGTTAATAGTTCAGAAACAATCAAATGGTTAACAATTTTAGACAATCTAAAACTAGGTGCTGCTGCCAGGTTCACCAGAACACACAGATATTGAACCCCAAAGAACCCCAAACTTTTAATGTGGCCCAAGTATTTCCTCCTGTAAATCTCAGGACAGTTTGCATTCTAATGTAAGAACTTCAGGCACTGAATATAGTATCATTCTCTAAGGGTGCCCTATCATGACAAATATACTTATTTGTGATAATCTGCTTGCTTGCTTGCTCGCTAGAGATCTCTCTTCTCTCACGGTAGATGCTGGTAAGAGATAGAGATAGAGGGGTAGACAGTGCTGGGTTATGTTATGGAGTAAGGCTGATATATACTTCCTGCATCCAAAGCTCACTTCCCAGGACACTTGCCCTCTCTTAATTCTACTCTGATCAATGATGCTATAAAAATGATATATGCATTTTTGCATCTTCCTTGCTAGGAAGTTAGAATATCTGCAAAAAACTGTCAAACTTTAACCTGGGCAAGGTTATAAATATCATTTTGTGAATGTGGTAAACTGCTTTAAAGAGAAGGAAAAAAAAATAAAAGAGAGAGAGAAATACAACCCCTAATGTTTTCACCCTCCTCTTATTACACATGCTTCATTTTTGCTTATTTTTGCTTTCTCAAATCCAGTCATGGCATACAAATCAAAAAACACCTCCCCAGGTATCTGAAAAGACTTAGGGATTGTGGATTTTATACACAGGTTTTTATTACCCATTTTCTAAGCTTAGAGAGTGAGCAAGGGCTTACATGCAACGCATACATCCCAATTTTAAAACTAGGATGTGTCTGTAAGTCTGAGAAAAAGAGAAACAGAAAAATGTCTGAAACTTTAATATAGGTAGGACAAGTGTTCTGAAGTCAATTGGAAAGAAATATAAGCAAATATAAGCAAATGCCATCTAACTTCTCATACAGGGTAGTACTGATACGATGTGTGCATGGCATCAGTTAGAACTTCTCTCTCAACTAACCAGCAATCATATATGGAGCGAGACTTAAAATTACTAGAGAAGAGGATCAAAGCCTCTGCCTACCCAAAGTTGCAACCATTTAAGTGAGTTCTAAGACCAGGATTTTTAATCTCAGTGATAATAAATTCCATTACTGATGCATAGTTACTACATTTAAGCCACCAGCTTGAGTATGAAATTGGAAGCATCAGACTAATAACATCAGTTATAAGGATCTTGTACACTCTTTATATGTCTCACTATTTGCCTTCTCTCTGGGTTTATCTCTCTTTCTTACTATTCTCCTGTAGTAATATTCTTCTTCGCTGGACTGACAGAGATAACAGGCTGATACTTTTTACTCACATAGTTTCCTTCTTGTTCTTCTTGTGGGATACAGTTTATTTTTCCCATGACTGCCTCAAAATGGAAGTTTGGCCTCCTAAATTACTGTATCTTACAACAGACTAGAAGGCCATTTACCTTCTTGAATCAGGGTCCCTTCAAGCACTCTACTGCCCTTGCCTCACTGCACTTTGACTGTCTATTAGGTTGCTTCTGTTACATTTCTGACAGATTTTCTCCTCTTCTCTTTCACCTTTCAGTCTTTGAGAATGAACCTGCAGGGCTGCATGGAAGGAACGCAGAGGGTCCAGAGGACAAGAGTTATACTAGAGAAGACTTAATGCCACCCAACTGCTCACTGCTAGTTGAAGCTGAGAGAAGTGCTCTTGTGTTGGCATTCTAGAGACCTTGGACCTAATTAAGTAAATGATTACACGCACACTATTGTACTACAAATAAACATCAAGGTTTAAACACATATATGCATATATAAAAATAAACATCACTAGAAGAAACACAAGTTACTGAAGTCCTGAGATTAATTTGTATTGATTATAGCTGCTACCTTTACGGAATGCTATGATTTAGGATCCTTCCAGTTCATCTGTCTCAACGTACCCATCACTAATAGGTTCTATATAGATACATTTTAGAAACAGTCCTTCAAGGATATGTACAAAGTTCTGCCTTCTAAGAGGGTTGCAACCTTTGTCACATATCAGCTTCTCACAGAGAATAGCAGCACTGTGCAATAGATTATGAAATGAGAAACTTCATGGATGCATTTTCTTGCAGTAGTAAAATCAAAACAATTCATCTGGAATTTGGTTAAGATACAGGGCTCAGCATTCTTATTCCTGCTAAATTACCCTGTAATCTGCAGTGACTGCAATGAAACCCAACCTTAAATTTATGTTTCATACAAATAGTAACTCAGCAATACATGACGACTCACAGGTCAGTATGGTAACACTGGTATTTTCTTAACATAATGAACTAACCATTTGCCAAATAACTTCCGTAGCAGCATACAGAACCTAGACTGTGTCTCATGTTCATAAAAATACCTTTCTTAAGTCCTGACAAGATCATAAGTCATGCAAAGCACAATAACACAGTATGCTGTTCAATGCAGTGCACAATATTATATATATTTATACATTTGTTTGCTAAGCACCACTCAGGTGTTGCTCACTAGAATGGGCTGTTTTCACTGAATTAAAATTTTAAGGTACAATCCAATCAGATGTGTGGTATACAAGATATAATCCGGCAATATTAAAACATGGGTTACTTTATATCAACGTACTTTATAAGTTACTTTATATCAACAGGCATTTCCTTTAGTACTAGTAGACATTTAAAGTGGCATCTTCATAGAAAATGCTGTGCTTAAATCATCATGCTCTAGAATAGGAAGTTCTCAAGAAACTTGTTCTGTATTGTAGGGATTGACTTTCCTTTTTCAAGATCTGCTGTAATGCTTTGCCCAAAATGGCACATAAATCGGTTTCAGAAATACTGCAGATTTTGCTTACTGAAAATAAAAAGGACATTCACTGAAAACCAAAACCGTGTGAAATGAAGCTGCAGAAATAATCTTGAAATGACTACTAAGGTTTTTTCTGTACAATTGATATTTGATGAAATTGAAGAACTATATGAAGATATGAATTTTACAAAATATTTTAAAAAATTTAAATAAACTGTTTACATAAGCGCATCTTAAATCACTTGTCAAATGAAAGAATATCCAATAGTTTTGAAGACACTCTGAAATCAAACTGCAGCTCATGTTTTGATTAAAAACATAACACTTATGCGTGAAAACCATAAACTTATTAATAGATGGCAAATCACTGATTGTAATACACATAAATGTTCAACTAAAGATATATGTTAATTATATGCATATTCCATGATGTTTAGACTTAATCTTACAGATAGTTTATGTAGTAATATGTATCATTCTACTTTGAGGATATATTTGCCATTTAATGAAAAACATAATTTCATGTTGATGAAAAATTTGAAATAATGGTTTGGGATGTTGTTATGCATTTTGTTTCCTTTATCCAACAACAGTTTTGACAGAAGGCTGATATTTTAAACTCTGGTTACAACAAACCTATATTTTCCTATATTATTCCCATTTCTTTTATAACTGTCTATAGGTCTGTGGGGTTTTTTAAGTCTTATATCGTTATGTATCAAGGAGCAGCTTTTGATTTTATTTACATCAGCAGAAATTTGTTGCAGTCAGGGAAGCTACTCATTGGATTTTATGGCATTCAATTCAGCAGCATTCAGTAGTGTCTTGGTTTATGATAGCTATATGAAAGTTCAAGAGAGTCACCCACATTTGTCATCAAAGGACCCTACAGCGCTTTTACTTTATACAGAGAACCATTGATACCCTAATTATAAAAACATACTTACTAGTAAAACTGCTCCAGGATTTCTACACCGCAGCTTATCCACTGAATCAAAGATTCTTTTCTCCTATCATGTTGATTCTCAAAAATTACACTTGTCGTTGCTGCCTGTAGACATAGTTTGGGATAATTGAAAGCAAAATTCAGAATTTCAGAATCTCCTTTCCCTTCCTCTCTCTTTTTTAACATTTACTTTTCAATGCTTTGCTTACAGTCATGTAACAAATACTGCTACCATGCTGGCTAAAAACTCTATGCATAACAGCTAATTGGCTATCTAAGACATCTTCTTTCAGCAAGCAATGGTTATTGAATAGAATACAGCGGTATTCTTGGAAAGGAAAAAGAAAATAGAGAAGAATAATGGGCACTAGAATGACAATACAAGAAGAGGAGAAATCTCAGATTAGCCCAAACTCCCAGGCCCTAATCACTGACAGAGGAATCTGGTAAATCAAGGAAAAAGACATCAAACCATTCAAACAGGATTAAAGGTTTAAACTGAAAACCAACAAACTTGTTAGCCTTTGTGGGAAAAATTTGCATTGGGATTTTTTTTAGAGGTGAAGCAGACAACTGAAATATTTCCAAATGCCTACTTAGTGCCTCATGTGAAAGAGAAGAAAACTATGCCACAGAAAATAACAGCAGTGTAAATGCTTAAGTAAAGTGACTCATGGGAGAGTGTTGAGGGTTCAGCAACCTGGTTATCCTTAATATTTAAAGTTGTAAGAAAAATGACATAAAATTAATATTTCTTACTAAAACATGTTTGCTAATAAGACATATAATTTGGGGTTTTTTTGTTGTTTGTTTGTTTTGTTTTTTTTTTTTTGTAGACTTTGAATATTGACGTGAATTACATACATCAGATGGCAGGCTTTGCCAGTGCTCTTTACACCTGAATAAAGCTGAGTGAAACAAGCATGACAAAGATTTCCTTTCTGATTATAGAAGACAGTCACCAAATTAATTTCCTCCCTTTATTCGGTAGAAAAGGAAAAGAAAATTGTCATATGATAGAGTTTATGTTATCCTTTCTTCTCTTAACATAGTGATTATAATTTTAAAGAATATGCAATTAAAGAATTACAATAGAATTTCTATGGCATAAGCAGTAGTCCATCTACACAACCATTTTTGTTGCTGAGGCTTTTCCAAATGAGACTTTATATGCCTATTCTAAAAAGAAAAATGCTGATTTGTAACACAGGTCTTTCATTTTTAATATCTAGGTAAGTAAGACAATTTTTACCTAAATTAGTAACTGTAGGGCCTAATTCATGAGCGGTACTTATGACCTATTTATACTCTTTCTGACTGCTATAAACCTTTGAAAATGAGGTTGAGAAAAATGATGTTGATACCTGTTTCTTTCATAGAAGCAACTGTTTATCAGAAGCAAAAATGATTGTCAACTACTAGTTATTTGCATTTTTATAACTATCAGCAATCCTGAAGCCATTCCTGTTTTGACATTTCTGCTAATGGCACACATAACTTAGAATAATTATTTAATTTACTAATATCTTCTCTCTTCTAATAGTCTTTCTAAATATTAAGGAAGCCTTTTCCAATAACTGCACTGTAGTACACATTTTACTTATTGAATTTACAGTGGACTTCTTCAATCCTAGTCAGCATATGCAGTATGCCACAAATTTAAATAATGACATTCTGTGTGGGACTTGTTATTGGGCTAGGGATATTTGACCTGGAATGACATTAACTTAACTTAAACATTTTTAAATCACATTTGAAATGCTGCAAAGCTAAGATTGTAGTGAATTTAATTTCAAAGTCATTTTGGATGTCCTTTCAAACTGTATGTGGTAATCCTTGATTTCTGCACTGATGCTAAATGTTAATGAACAGAGCCACAGTGTACCATTTCACCTAGAGCAATGAAAACATTAAAATCTCTTTAGAAGACTGAATAAAACTTTATTTTATAAATATAATCCTTGTTGAAGCTCTACCATTTCACTGTACTTTTGAAATAAGGGCACATGGAAAATATGGAAGAGTTCCTTTGAGATAGCTAACTAAAGCTACAAAATGAGCACGGTACAGTATTTCCAAGGAACACGGTTCAAAAGTTGTACGATTACTACTAAGGTTGTTTTATTCTTTACCACATTTGGAACAGGAAGTCTGTGTTGTTCTTGAAGAATTCTGAAAAGCAATGTCACAGTCTGATGACCTCTTCTCCTCATTAAAACGTTCCCAAAGACAGCTCTCTGCATGATGTTTTGTAGCTTCAGCCGCCATGAACTAATTTGTACCTCTTATTTTGATCATGCACTGGTGAAAGAACCAAACAATATTTTTCTTTAAACACAGAGAGGTCTTTCAACAGCTCAGCATGCACTTCTACCCTCTTTTTAATCTTGGAGCACCTATTTATTTGCTCTTTTCACCACTAAATCTTCTTTGCTCCTTTCTGCCCCCCTGCAAAGCTGCTAGTTAAAATCTTTAGTGTTTTTTCTTCATAGGCTTAAACCATTAGAAGGGTATTACCATAAAGAGGGAGACAAGGACTGAGAGACATGGTGCACCAGAATTTGCATTTCTAATTTTTAATCCAATTAAACTAAAATAATATTTATTTAGCTACAAGCTTTCTGCAAAGGGTATAAATTCACTAAAGCTAATGAAAAATATTCTTCCTGGAGGAAATTAGTTATAGGTGTTCACTGCAATAACTGATTGGTTCTGCATACTGAGTGTCTCCAGATTTTGCCTATAGGCGATTAGTATTCAGCAAGTTGATGTGTTTATTTTGCATACCTTCTTTTTTGTGTACGTGCAATTCATTATGCAGCTCCTATTTTTTTGCTCTACTTGATGGGTTCAGTATATGCAAATTGTTAGAAGGTACTGTAAGAGCATTAGGTTTTAATACTTGAGGCATATACCTTTAAAGAAACTCAGTATGGGTTGATGTATTTACGTTACAACGGAGTGTGGATTTTTCAGACAGCTACTGAATAAAAAATGTAATGTTGTTACTTGTATTTCATTTTCAATCAATGTATTTTAAACAGCAATGTATGCTTTGTATATGAAGTATACATGTAAAACCACATCTGTCTAGACCCATGGACAGCCTGGTTCTACTCTCATTGACTTTGGTCCAAGTAATGAAGTCACCACTTCTTTTACCCTCTCAGGCTTTTCTAATAAGGAGAGGGGGCAGACAGGTATCTCTTGGAAAGAAAATACCAAGTCTTGCCTTTTAAGGCGTGAAAAGCTCAGTGTTCTGACTCATGATCCCAGGGATAGCTGGAAGATGGGAAATTTCTTGTCCAGCGAAAGGCTGCACTGCACTCCTGTGCTATCTGTGGGCACACATCTGGCAGGGGCTACCCCATGCTTGAGCAGATACCCTGCCCATGGGGACTGGCATGCATGCTGCTATTGGAACACTACATATGGGCATCTGAAAAAATATCCACCATTCTTGGGGAAGGCTGCAATAAATTTCTATTTTTGCTCTCCCATCCTGGTCATCTCTGTTTCCAGAATTTTGGGTCCACACAACTCA
>JAOEHY010046221.1:0-38186 GCA_025447955.1 Psilopsiagon aurifrons
TTTTTGTTTTTTTATTCCCCCCCCCCCCCCCCCCAGCTCTGTGTCAAGAGAAATGAATTTGAGGCTAAAGGGATAACCTGCTCACCATTCCTGGACAGTGTGCTGGTTCCTGCCTCCCCAGTTTCTTGCCCCAGGTAGCATTGGCTTAACTCTCTCTTCTCAGAAGCATGGTACTACACACAGAAGTAATGCGATTTTTCTCCTGTGTACTCACTTAATGAAAAAGAAAACGCTGCTGGTCATCACATTTTAGTATTCGGAAGTTAAAAACACACTCATTTAGAACATGTTGGGTCAGACATGTTTCTTTCCAGTTCTTGCCTCTGATTTATCTCCTTAATACAAAGGGCTTCTTAGCTCATACAAACAGCAGTAACCCGCAGCATTAGCCAGGTTACAACATTACTACAGGCTTTACTAGATCAACTCCTCAAATCAACTGTGAACAAGTAAACGGATGTGTCAGCTCCTTTCAAGGTCATTCGTAAAGCTCTCCCCAGTGCAGCTAACTTTAATAAGGAGATGCATGGCTTGAAAAGCAGAACCTTGGAAGTCTTGAATTCATTTTTTCTTGGCTTTGCTTTTTGTGAAAAAAATACTAACCATAATTTGTATAAGCTTGTCCCTCTGAAAGTTACAAGACTGGAAAATACTGGTAAGATTTATTTTAAGTGGAGGTACTTATCAAATGTCACCATTTTCCTGTTCAAAATGACTAATCATTTTGATTAACCTTTGATTTAAATGATGATATAACACAGCCAAGCACAAACATACACAAAATTACACTCCAAAAGAATTCTCAAAGAAGAGATCACATAACAGTTATTCAAAGTGATTAAGAGTTTATTTACCACATACATAATATTCAAACCAAAAGCTGACTCTACACACCCAACAGGAAGGCTTCCACCACATATACATACATTCATACCCAGGAAACACAGACTACTTAATTCCATAGTCAAAATGAGACTTCTTCCAGAGAAAACACTAAAAATATCAACTAAATAGTAATTAAGCATAGAAGAAACTCCAAACTACCACCACAACAAATACTCCCAGGATCTCCTGTAAGGAATTTTATTCCAAGTGGGAAATTGGTATTAGCACTTTAGTCACATATAAATGAAGGCCTGAAGCAGCACAAGGCAAGAAATAAAATTTAGTATTTCACTTTGAGTAAATACACATAAACTCCAAATCATGTAACAGACTTCAAAGCAAAGAAAAAGAAACAGAATATCAAAGGTAAATTAGACAAAGAGCTGAAGGCAATTCTGAAAAATAAAAATATATAGTGGAAAATTAAAGGATATTAAATACTGTTCAGATCCCATCTCAAAGGGTCAATTCGTACAGAGAATGCATAACACCAAAGTTAGCACAGAAAAAAAAGACTCTCTCTCAAAAGCTTTGCATCTGACAGACATAGGGATCTGCCCCTCTTTAGAAGCTCTGCTTCATTTTGAATTGCTAACATACAGGACTTGGCTGTAGACACCAACCAGCTGGCACTGCATCAGTTACAGCTGATGAACTTTTAAGATATCAATTCCCAAATTTCTAAACCATTAACGGAAAGGCATTTTTCCTAGTGAAAAAAGGTTCTGAAACAACAATGTCCTTCCTGACACAGTGTACTGAGAGTGTTTTAACCTTTATAATCACCTGGCTCTAAGTGAATAAAAGTTTTTTGGACACCAAGGAATTCCTTGGGTTATTCAAGCTGAGCTTTGTTTCACACTGTTTTGGACTGATCTGAGTATTCTAGAACACATGAGCTCACACTCCTCCCCTCTGTAAGTAGCAGTCTCACAATGTAAAACAAGCCAAAAATATTGTACATTGAAAAACCTGTTTGCTTTGGATTTATAAAACTTAATTATAAGCCATGGCCAAAGCAGAATAAGCACTCAGGACATTTGGACTTGCAGGTGAGTCAGGAGCACCCAGCTGGGAAGTGGCATGGCACTCAGCAAACACTTCCACCTGCCTAAACCCTAAAAGTACAAATAAAGGGCTTATCATAATCCTGCATGTGAGGCTAAAAGCTGGTTTGGGACTTCCCTCTTCATTTCCCAGGAAAAAGAAATAAGAGATTCTGCTGGACATCTCCAGTATCAACAACTGAAGAGAAAGTTTTCAGGCTGGGTGTGATAAACAGAACCCCATGCCCCCTTCTTCCCACAGTGTTACCAAAAATAATTTGGCAAAGCCAATGAGATCAAAACAAACTTCCACTTTACAGCATATTATTTCCATCCGGGACACCAGAAAGAGCCAACTGTAGGTGAGAGTCAGAGCTGGGGAGCGCAGGGGCAGCGCTCCCACTGCCTTGAGCGGGGAGCATCATCTCCCCAGGCTCCCTCTGCAGCATGGGATCATGAGGCTCATCCAAAGTACCTAAATTATGCTTCTACCCGTATTTTACCCCCCAGCTGAGTATGATTCCAATTAGAACCAAGAAAGTACCAAGTAATTTATCATGTTAAATGATATGACAAATGCTAGGCTGTAGAAAAGCATTACACACGTTATCAGTAATAAAAAGGGGGATTTTTCTGTGGTCATGACACCCACCAAAAAGCCAACAAAAACGCAGCCGGAGCAGATGCTAATTGCAAAGTGTGCATCTCAGGACAGGAACTTGAACAGCAGATCAAGTCCCTGGTACTGCAAACACATTGCAGATCTCATGGTTCCAAAGCACAGGTGGAGCTGTGTGCCAACGTGTACTAGCAAAATGGGTAGTTGATAAGAACAACTGAGACTGTGGAGAAAATTTGGAGGTGAATTTCCAAATCTAATAAAATCTGAAATCTCTACCAAGGGCTTTTGTTGTATTCATAGCAGGCATGATTTGGTTTTCTATTATAATATTCACATGCTACCATTCAGAACCTTGTTTCATTACAGTGGATTCAGCCGTGCTTCGCAGTCCTGCTTCATTTCTAACAAGGCAAATTCTTCAGGAGATTAACCTGACACATTTACTCCCCTGATAATATATCCTGTCTTTTCTGACATCATTACCAATTTCAAGCTCATAGCAATAAGCACGCTTAAAATTTTTAAAAAGGAGTGACTTGAAAGCTTTCTTGTTCCCACATTTTCTTGGTTCAACACATTTCACGTCACAAGTAATGCTGTAAGCTTCAGCTCAAGTAAATATAAAATAAATTATTAAGCTTCTAACCAAAAGCTTTCAGTCCTAAAATCCCCTCTGTACTGGACTTGAAGAGCTGCAGCACATGCAGAGCTCTAAATGGAGTGCAGGTTTTCAGTAGCTCAAAGTGGCAATCGTTCTTTTGTAGAAGTTCAACATATTATTCTTATGCTTCATATGCACAGAAGACATTAGTGAAGATAAACTCGGCAACTGGTAATTGAAATTAAAGTTGCAACATCTATTATGGTAACATCCACTATGCAACATCTTGAATGCACAGAGAATGAAACAGCTTTTGCATATGAAGCACCAATCGTGATACCCACTGGAACAAAAATGCATTAAGAAATGTAATAAAATGCATTTGCACAATGTAAAAGTTCCTAAAATTACTTACATTGTCATTACTAGTTTTCTACCATCTTGACAGATACAGTAAGTAAAACCCCAGTGTAATTCTGGGAGATGTGTCTGAGAAAAGCATCTTTTGCTAAAACTCAAAAAGCTGCACAGCATTCATGGTAAGGAAACCTCTTCAAAAATCCAGTTCACTTCTGAAAATATTGATGTATATAACGTCTGTCGAAGAAGGAGAAATCCACACAATCTTTGCAATAGTTCTTTGAAAGTACCTTCCTTACAAAATTTCAGAAAACTCAGAACATTTCCAAGATTACAAAATTAGGATCTTATAACAAGATAAACTGTATTATCTTGGAATCTCAGTAACCATTAAGAGATTACGGTAGCAATAAAGCAACATTAAAAGGACAACCAATTGAAAGAGCATCCTGTTTAAGCACACTCCTGGGACCATGCCTAGCCTTCCAACTCTTTGCAAATCAACAACTTTTTACAAGACTGAAAAATTTGCTTATTTTTATTATGGCAGTAAACGAAAGCTTTTCCAATAATTAACTGATTAACACTGTAACTGCTACTTTAGCTCACGTTAAAAAAAAAAAACAAACCACACAGAGATTGTACCATGTATGGCTGGGGACAGACATTTTTTTAGAGATGATCTGAAGCTCTCTATAAGGAAGTTACAGCCTAGTGTATTTTATAACAAGGGGCAATTAGAAAGATGGAGATGAAAATCAACTTCCTATTTCCAGGGCGCTACATACTGTATATGAAGATGACTTCTAAACAAATAACAAATTTGTCTGTATCATCCGTCCAAACCTGGTGAGATATACAAAATCTTGGCTTGCAAAAGGAAGGTAATAAAGATATTGATTTATTAAAAAATAAATAAATTTACTTTCCTAGTTTTATAACTTTACATGAACGCTGCTTTAATCACCAAGAATGAGTATTCCTTTCCTAGCCTGTGAAGTTCCCTGTTACTTGGCAATGGTACCTTCTAATTAAGATTAGGACTAAATCAGTAGCTCTTTAAAATCTATTACTCAGATGAACTAAAGGACCAGACATGGTTATTCAAGGTGCTACTGCTGTCAAATGCAGCTTGCTAAATGTTTAAGACATAAGAAGATAAACACACAGGACTATAAATCACTGCAAAACCAAAATGTTTGTACAATCTCTGCAAATGCCACTTGGATAAAGATACATTATGTGCTTCACTCATTTTCTAACGACCAATGTTCAGGGCTCTTCTTATTATTAATTGCATATAAATTACCATGATTTTTGTATCACTGGAAAAGTATTTAGCCATTCACCTCTCAAAGGAACAATGCTGAACAAAGGCAATGAATGCATGGCATTTAAAAGGCATGGCATTTAGCCTACAAGCAAAAAAAAATCGAAATTATGTCATAAATCTCTAATTGTAAGGAAAAAAAACCCAAACCCCAAGTAATGGTTTGCCAAGTCCTTGATATTACTTAAGCAAGCACACTGCCTACTTGGGGAATGCAAAATCTTCTTAACTCACATATCTGCATGTATCCCCAATCTCCTCTGAAGTGTTCTGCTCCAAAACTCTTTGTATCTGAGATCTGCTAATCATCATCAGGAAACTCTGTTATGCATCTTCAAGATGTACTTCAGGCTCCCAAGAGGAAAAATAACCATGTTTTATTGGCTGCTTTTGGAAAATATGGATTTGTGTATAAACAAAATAGAAACCTTTTTGAGTTGTACCACTGCTAAATTTAATATTTACGGCATGATTTTCCAAAGAGTTTAACACCTGTTAAAGAGTTTAATACGCTGACTTCAACAGGAGTTGCAAGTTCCCAACATTTCTGCAAACCTCAGGAGTGACAGGATTCAGACGTAGCAAAGCAGATTGATCATGGCTCTTAACCACTGAGCTCTGAAACGCAACCAGGATCCTAACCAGCCACTATCTCCCATTGCAGCACTGCATGTCAAACTGCTGAAATCATAGAATCATACAATAGTTAGGGTTGGAAAGGACCATAAGATCATCCAGTTCCAACCCCCCTGCCATGGGCAGGGACACCTCCCACTAAACCATATCACCCAAGGCTCTCTCCAACCTGGCCTTGAACACTGCCAGGGATGGCGCACTCACAATTTCCCTGGGCAACCCATTCCAGTGCCACACCACCCATACATTAAAGAATTTCTCCCTCATATCCAATCTAAACTTCCCCTATTTAAGTATGAACCCGTTACTCCTTGTCCTCTCACTGCAGTCCCTAATGAAGAGTTCCACTCCAGAACCCTATAGGTCCCCTTCAGACACTGGAAGGCTGCTATGAGGTCCCCATGAAATGTCCATACTTTCAGACCATGTCCATATTTTATCAGAAATACCAGAAATACAACTGCTTAAAGCATAGGCTAAATGTTTTTAGTTAATCCCCGATGCATCTTCACTTTCCTTCACCAGTGGGAAACTTACATGCTTGGGCTTTTAGACATCACCTTAAGTAACAACTTACACAGCTCTAAAGAAGAACTGGAAGGCAAAGCTGTGAGAAGTTGAACAAGGATGAAGCCATCTTGGTAAAACACAGAATAAAGATGGTACAAAGGAAATATGTTTGGTACTCTGCAAAACCCTATATCCCAGCAACACTGGGACCAGTGATGTGGTCTTGAATTTTGGCTGACCATGCTCTGGCCTCACTGTCAAACAAGGTCAAAATAAGGGGTTAGGCTTAGTCATCCTTATTTTGCTTGGCTTCTCAGAGATACGCACATACTATCCCTCCCAGCTTCACGTTTTCAAGTATTCTAAGCTTCCTGTCCCTGTAGTAGTAGATGATTTCTAGCACCTTGTTAACTACAACTGAACTACAATGCAAAGACACTGTCTTATATTACAGAATTAAACTTCTAAGTTTCCTTGTGGCGTTTAGCCTATACTTCTGGAAGCAAAAAACTATGTCTTTTAGGCAGCAAGAAAATAAATAAGTAACATCTAAGTAATAAATTACTACACAGAGATACAATTCAAATGATCATCCAACATAATTTCATAAACTGAAGACAAACTAGATGAATATTGCAGATAGGACACATCAATCTCCTTATACACTTTCTACACACTACAAATCTGCCCAGCAAGTCAAGAATTTTACTCATTTAAATAGGAGCTTTCACCACACTATAAAACATTTGCAAACGCAAACCAGAAAACCGACAAGAGTATTTACTGTAAAGCTTTGTATTTGTGTCATCATTTAACACAAAAAGTTTGGAATAAAACTAAAATAAAAGCTAATCAAAACAGCTAGCTGTCAAAACAGATGGAAACTATATTTTTCAAATCAACCAAAAAGCCAAAGCTTTTGAACATTTAGTATTGGGTCAGCTGATACAGACAACTTAGAAAGGAAGGACAGCAAATGTCAGGACTGTATGAAGAAAATGAGTCCCTATCTGAAAGATTCACATTTATAAATTTCCATTGACTCTTTTTTTTTTTGTCTTAAGGATGATTAACTCACACCAAAGCAGACCTCTGATACATGAACTATAAATAAAGTGCTGCTGTGACACAGAAGGCAAAATAAATAAAAACAGAGCCCTGACATTATTTTAGCCTCCAACAAATGTTACAGTCCCTACATTGTCTGTCGCAGAAAGATACATAGACAGTCTCACAGACAGAGATGTAAATGAACAATTGCAGTACCTTTTTCCCACACTGTTTACAGGGTTGGCTATATTCCTACTGGCAATAGATTTTCTTCTTGACAGCTTCTTGGTGTTGGTGCTGTCATCAGTGCTGTCATCCTCTTTCTTTGGTGTGTTACTTCCTTTGCTGTTCAGGTCCCTTAGCACATTATAATTAATTTTACTTGAGATTTTCTTCTGTTCTAACATCTTTTCAATTGCCTCTCCTGCTGTGCTGGCTTGAATTGGCTCCCGCTTCTTTGCAGATTTCTTTGGCTTAATTAAAATATAAAATTAGTGATGTAGATACAAACAAAGTTTTCATGAAGCAGAAGCACAAGCTGCAGTTCAGCAGCCCTGGTTGAAGTGCTGCTGATGCCGGGATGCAGGCGAGGTAGCCGGTCTAAGCCAGTGCTCCCTCTCCAGCCACTCAATGGCACCAAGAGGTTTTCTTCTCCAAGAGGTAAGTGTTTGCTTTATGCCAAATGCCCACAGTTTATTACAAATTCTTCACTGAGTATTTGTAACGAAGAAACATGGGCCATCTCTCAGGCATGAAAAAAAAAAAAGATCCCTGGCATCACCCAGCATGAAAATAAAGAAATTCCCCTTCTAAAATTGCCATTAAGAGTCCAGCTGGGTTATGACTCCCCTAAACACTGACAACTCTGTATCAAAACAGCAAAACTTGGTATTTTATATCAAGTCTGAATATGGCATGGAAGAGCACCTACTCAACTCCCCCTCCACACTGAAAAAGGCCAAGAATATTAGCTGCATCTTTCTATGTGTGGACTGGCATTAACACCGACGGACAGAAAGCAGGAGGCTACAGACACACTGGCAGCAGCAATGTAACCTGCAACTGCCCTTCCCAGGCAAATGCTGCAAGCCCATACCCAGCATTGTGCTGTGGAGGCTTATGGTGTGCAGAGCCAAACAACAGAGAAATGACACGAGAACTTTTCTACCCATGCCCCATGCCTGAGTAGTTACGAAAAAAAGCCCAGAACCTCTGTTTCCATTTGGCATTTCCTTTTCAAAGTCAGGTTTTAACACCAAGCTCTGTAGGAGATTTATTTTTTAATGGATAATAGCCCCTCTGTTTACCTACATGGGTCAAGTGCTACCTTGAAATTGGAAAATACTATATTAATCAAGCTCTACTCGAGCTGTCAGAAACAATATAGAGTTTGAGAAAAACTCCTGTGTTGTCCAAACAAAAAAGCAGGTGTTTGGGTTACTTGGTGGTGCCAACGAGTTATACAATTTTGAAAATTGCTGGTAGACTGCCATGTCTGCATGAGCACAGGATGAATGAGAAACTGAAGCATAAAACAGTGTTTCATTGTCTGTTTTTTTTGTTTTTATTGTCGAAATACCTAGGGGAAGTAGGAAACTCTGTCTTTTGCATTAATCAGGAAAAAAAGGAGAGGATATATGCACCAGGAACTAACATGGATTTTTGTTGCATGTGGAAGATTTGACTTGTCACTTGCTCAATTACACAAAATCCTAATGCCGTAAATTGTGAATATACAGCCAATTAGGCTGCTTTAAACTGCTAAACATGGAGACAGGACATGCCATTTCTAACGTAACTATCGCATTCTTTATGAAAGGTAGAACAAAATACTCCTTCAAGTGACTGTAACAAGGATCTGTTCAGTTCTTCATAAAGAAATCATTATTGCAAGAGCAAAGAAAGCTACTGAAGTTATGGCAAGTGCAAACAAATTCCCCATGCACATGTTAAGAAAGAATCAGGCATGTCTTACAACCTGTATTTAAATAAGCAAGCAATTAGGACAGCAATAACAAATGCAAAGAGCTAGCTCTGACTTTGCCATGCACAGAATTTTCTCATAAAAGTTATTTAAAATAAAAGTTTGGGCAAGAGTTTTACTTACCACCTGAAAAATTATAGCCTTGTAATTCAATTACAGGTAGATACACAATAGCTTTTGCTCATTTAGTGGTGACCTGTACCAATATGCCCGTATATCCTACAGGGAGTTGATCAGCAATTGCAATGAATTTCCCGGACATTTTCAAACAGACACAATTAGCACACAGTTTAATACCTTGTGTTCCTTATAAATCCCAAGTTCTTTTTCTTTTGCTATTCTTGCTTCCTTTTCTGAAAGATGACAAAAGGGTAACCAGTATGAAGATTATGCAGACTGCATATTTCAGTAACACTAGCCAAAAGGAGAATTTCAGTCCTAATACTTACCTTTTTGTTCCTTCAAATAATCTGCATTTTCTTTCATCCATAGCTCTGCTTTTATCTGAGCTTCTGTTTCGTTAAGTATATACTAAAAGACAAAATGGGTTTATCTACTTTCAGAAATAAACTTGAAAACCGTATAGCAAAACTGAACTGAAAAACCGCTGGCAAGGTCAATTCACATTCTGTTTTTAAAAATACATTAATAAAACATGGCTGAGATGTGACAGTCATTGAGCATTTCTAGCAAATTCTAAAGCTGGCAAAACCAACATGGGTTCAAAAAACAGTTCTTGGTTTCCGAAGTATGATGGGGTGACCAAAAAACATCCACGAGTCATTGTACATGATCTGTAATTAACCCAAAATGATCCCAAGTTTATGATCTTTTTCAGATGATTTTAGAGGGCACCATGACAATGTGGCTGTCTGCAAGTAATTCTGGTGTTGATGGTGGTCTGTAATTCAAAACAGTAGGGGAACCATTGCCCTGTGCCACCAAAACAGAAACATGTGTCTCCTGGATAGGTTTCTGTGAAGGTTTAGGCACAGTTATTGAGGTTATTAGTGCAATGGGCACATCTGTGTGAATGAAACCAGTTTAGATTGCTGTAGGATTAGACCCTTAGATTTTAGAGCGTTGGGTTCAGTAACCACACCTAGGCTTTTTACAGTTAACTTCACTCAGTCTCAGTAACCTCATTAGTAGGTATGGAGCTGTAAAACTCATCTAGATTTACTCAGATGAATTACAGAAATAAACAGGTAGGTAGCAGGCAGGCTGGCAGATTGGTAGACAGATCTCCTCCCAGCTGCTTAACTGCAAAATTAAACCTAGCATTTAGCACAACTGCGTGAAACAAAAGATCTCTACAGCCAATGCTGCCTGGCAATAAAGAACTTCTGCAGAACAGAGAAGACAAACTGGGTCCCTCCTTCATGAACCTGACTTTATTTTTAAGCAGCAGACCCAAGACTTGTAAAACAGTTTGAGATTTCTCCATCTTACTGGTTTGAACATTTGAGATATTCTCCAAAGTAAAATGTACATACAGGATTTTATGAGAAAAGTATCTCCAGTCAAAGGAAGCTAATACAGGGAGGAGTCCTTCCTCTGAGTGCAAGTGAGGCAAGCAAACAGCTATGCAAATCCTGGTTTATCAGACCAATATTTTCACTCTTTCACCCGCTTCTATTAGAAGCCACAAGAGTAAAACTCACTTTCTCTTAGCACACTTATTCATCCTTCTTAAGCTTTTAGAGTCCATAATCTCACATATACAATATTACAGTCTATTGCCACAGAAATGAACATGAGGTCCTAAAATCAGGGTTATGGCTCATCACAGAGCCTGGGAAGAGGAAAATATGTGCTTGTTCTTTCCCTATGATTGCTTAAATTAGGAACCGGCTACACTGCAAACCTTCAGCCTCCCCGCTCCTTCCATGCCACATCTGCTCAACTCACAAGACCCTTCCTAATGCCCAGCCTAGCAAAACCCGCTTCACAACTGAAGTCAAGCTGAGCATTCATCCACTGCCAATGACGTTTTGCAGATCAGTGACCCCTATGCAACCTCATCACTCTCAATGACTATGTACCCCAAAAGGAGTTTTTTGGCATTATCTGTCCAAATTACACTTTAAAAACAGGGTGGCTGTCAGAGAGGGCATTAGGCTCAGAGTCAGGAGAGCCAGACTTCGTCACATGTTCAAGCAGTGACCTGTTCTGTAGCCTTCAATAAGCCATTTCCCACACATCTGTCTGTTATATTCAGGCTATGAAGTAAACAGTATCTTTCACTGCCACACACATAATAATAAAACCAGAAAATGTTACAGCAATCTTTAAAAGAACACAGAAGCTGTACATGCTGGTTTTACAGTTTGGTTTCCATAGCAGCCTTCTATACTGAATATATCTTAATTAAATAATGAATTTAGAGCTCCACCAAAGACTTTTAAAAGTCCTTCTTCAGAATGAAGGATATTCTAAAACATAACTTTGGCAAGAAACACGAACATCACAGGCTTGTGTGAACATTAGGTTTGATCTCAGATCACTGAAATCACTCAAACTTCCCTATAGATCAGATTGAAGAGACAGTGAGGGCAGAGGATAAACCAGGTAAGAATCATTTTGTCTTTCTGGAATATCCAACTCCAGAGACACCTAGGGTTAAGAGGGAACCTTACCCGATCTATTTCATTGTCGTCGATCCCGCTCAGATCTAATTCACCATCTCCTGTATTCTCACCTACAAAAAAGAACACATTTTAATCAGGCAGATGTTTATTCAAAATCTATCACAATTCAAGCTCTGGTGAAGTAACACCTAATGATTGCCCTTCGGATATTTGCATCCTTCTGCATTAATCCAGGAGTTTTAATTTGCTGCTGAGTATTTTCAGTCTGGGGTACAGGTACACACAAATCCATTTAAAATTCAGGAATCGGCACATTCTTTTTCAGTACTACAGATCTGTCAGACACTTTGACTTGCCTTTTGACCCCATTTTAATTTACAGGCAACAAATGTTCAGTAGGAAGCTGGGGAAACCATCTTTAAAAGATGCCTATTTTTCTTTCATCTGTCTGAGCCTATAAGTCAACATTTTATCTGAAAATTATGACTTAGAAAATATTTTCTGCTTTCAAGGAAGCAGCATGAACCAGCAAATAACATATCATGCCAACAGTCATACCACGGCTTTCGTCTTAGTTCTGACCTATCATCATTGGAACCACTCAGCTCATACCAGTTCTGTAAAAAGATGGGTATTAGTTTCTCTATCTGTAAAATGGGAATTATTAAAACATTTCCAAATTTTAAAATAACTTTTAAAAGCTACAGAAAGGTCTAGATAAATGTGAAACAATAATTACGTTCTGTAATTACACTTTCACTGTAATTTTTCTAGCTTTGCATTTATTAAGACATCTTCTGAAAACAATGTTTTAAATATTCTGTGCATTAAAAAGCATTAACAATGCAGAACTAAGGCGTAATTTGGGACTGGCACAGTATACAGCAGCAAAACCTGATTTTCCACATCACCTTAATATACATTAGTAATACACTGTTAATGTAGCCCAGGTAGAAAACAAATTATTCACCAAGATTTATGCTTGGGAATGAACCAATCTTCTTGGTCTTCTCCATTACAGCTGATCATGACTAGACAATAGATGACCTAACCAGTTTACTTGCAGAAAAAATACACAAATTCCATTTCAACAATATGCAGTAACAAATTCAAACCAAAATGGTGCAGAACTGCGTGGCATCTTCACAGCTCCTGCTCTCCAGTCCTGAGGATGTGGCTCCCCAAAAACCAAGATCTTTGAATGGTTTGATTGCCTAGCCTGGTGCTTTCCCAAGGAGCAGGAGTTCCTGAGCAGTACAGCTCTGGATCAGTGGCAGAGGAAGGCAGCTGCAGCTCTTTCATCCAGCATCAGGTTATGGCAACCAAATGGTGGAAGACAAGCAAAGGTAGGAATTATGAGTATTCGCAGAAGACACAAATGATGCTTTTCTTTGCAAAACTTGGGCATTTAAACCAGTTGCCTGAAGTACATGAAACCACAGGGTCAGGAATCCAACCAAAACACCTGGTTAGGAATTAAGGCTGTGCTTCTTGAGGCGGTTCTGCTCAACTCAACATTTATCAGTATCAGATGTCTTTTCAAAAACCACTTCAAACAACCAGGAGTAAGTTTTGACCTTTCCATGCCAAGTCATATGTGAAATGGGTTTCACCCATTCCTGTCACAAGGAACAGTGTAACACCACAATTTGATTTTTTTTCTGATATTGTTTCATAGTATCAATCTTACCAATTCAGATAACACAATGCTAATATGACTTAATATGCCTCTCACTGCTGATGTGTTTAAAAATTAACTGTGCTTTAGTCCCAGGCACCAGATCTATTTTACAACTTTTTGCCCCCAAAATACTTTAAAAGTACGAAATATTTTATAACTACTGTATATATTCAGTACATAGGCTTTATTTCTGGTCTGATTTCTGTACAGTGCCAAAAGAGCAGAACTTTCTGCACCAGGACCACCACCTCCCCTTGCAGGCACTCTGCCAGGCAAGCAGGAACGTGACCCAAGGACATGGCAAAGCACACCCTGGCTCAAGACTGGAGAGGAAAAGCAAGGTGACACAATGCGTCCCAATGGTTTGCAACCTCTTTAATACAACTCACTGGAATTTTTTAGCAATCCGTAATCATGCAAAGCATAGAGGAACCACTGTATGCTGCATCACCCCTTGGAGACCAGCGTATTCTGCACTACAATGTTAGCTTCTGCTGGAACAGAAATAGAAATTTCCAGTAAGCAAAATGCTTAAATATTCACCAAGAAAAGGAGTAAACACTGTTGTCTAATGTTTGAGACACCTTCCCGGCAGACTGTCTACCTGGGTTCAAGAAATGTTTCATTACATAAACTAAAATAGCTCAGCAGCAGAGTGCAAGATCATGACAGGCCAGAATAACTTGCCTCCTAGATTGTAAACTATTTGTGCAGAAATGGGTCTTGCACAGCATCTCCCACATTCTGGGGAAATCGCTTTAACCACCGAGTTGTAGGACAGAAGGGAGGACAACCTCCCCGAGAGGCGACCTCCCCCTTCTTTGTGTTACCTACCTTTTGTTTCCTCAAAGTTTCTGGGAAAAGAAAACACACCCCAACTTGGTTTATCTGAGCAAATAAAGGGTTCTTTTCTTTTTCCATATTCATTGCACCAGACAAATTTAAATATTGATTATTTACACAGACTTGAAATTAGGGACACAGAAAAAGGGAGCCATTCTCAAAAATCACCAGTAACTTCTGAAAATTGCAGGCTAGAAAATCAAAACTTAGAAGTGGCAACAGAAATACACGTCACTGCTCAACTTTACATGAAATTGCATCCCAAAATTATTTGTTGTAAACCTGCCACAGCATCTTAAGAATAACGAAAAAATCCCACTGAAATCAAGCTGCCACTGCTTTTATTCATCATTAAACACCTCACTCCTTCTGTACCCTGCTATATTTTTGGATCAGAGGTTTAAAATTTAGTATGTCATAGTACAGTAGGTGCCTGTTCACTTACACAGCCCTAATATGCCAGACTGAAAATGATGTAATTTCAGGCACCATGGACAATTTCACATGTCATTTTAAACATAAGTTGTTACTGAATTAGGTGCCAGTTTTTCTCATTGGATCAATTAGCAGTGGGGATGGAAAGCTCATTCTCCAACTGTTAAATTGCAGCGAAGAACCCAGAAGCAAGTTATATGCAATAAGCATTTCTTAGACCCCATAATAGCAGTAGAGGGAGTAACTGCAGGATATCCCTCTGCCTGCAAGTCGTCCTTTTTCCTGCCAAGGTGATAGGCATTCATTAAATGCAAGGGGCTTTTCAGAATCCCTAGTTTAATGCTTTCACTGAGAAAAAAACAAAAAAAACATGTTTTGTTACAGAATGACAACTCAAAATGGAATACATACATTTTGATCTGAAAATTTCCATGGCAATCATTTCCAACATGAGCAGACCTCCCAGCTGTAAATACCTGTCTGCTTGATGTTACATGGCTCACTCCAGCACACAGAAAGTAAACCCCTTGCTTTTTTTTCATGCCAGAAAGATCTTCCCAGCTGCTAAACTATACAAAACAATTTCTAAACGACTATTTTCTCTTTTAAGAAAAGGGCCGGAATAAAGTGTTTGATGAAATAAAAACAAAGATGTGGCCAACATCTGGTCGAACCTCTTTAAAAGCTTATTTAAAAGCAGTTGCATCACGTGGCATGGCTCTTAGACATGGATTTCTTCTGCTAAGAAAACCGCTTTACTGCAGGGCACAGGAAAGAGTAAGCTGGGAGTTAAAAACAACACCCCCCTAAGCCAATTCTTAAATGAAAGCATTATTGGGAAGAGCGCAGAGGGAGGCAGCGAGGAGCAGCCTACTTCATCCTCACCCAACATCTCCGTGGCAAAGCAGAGCAGGACATGCACTTCTACAGCTTTCCATCAAAGTCCCAAATCAACTACATTCATGCCACTATCAGTCACCCAGCCAGCTCCCCCAATATTTACAAATAAAAACCCTCAAAAGCCCTTTCTTTACAGCCTTTTAACATCTTTCCAACTGATTCTGATAGACACAGGGGCTACAATCAGACACTGTGGATTAGGTTTGTAAACCTGTAGGATTATTTACTGTTGTCATTACTAAATGCATGCTAAACCCTCTTTTAACACACTATCTCCCCCTCTCTTTACCTCTGTTCAGCTAGTTAAATATATACATTGCATGCTTTTACGTGAATTTATTATAGAAGAATGATTCCAGCCATAGTATTTTAAACCCCACATTTTTAAAAACAGCAACGTAAAGAATGTGTTTTTCTGTTTCTATTACAGGAGCCAGCACTATTTATTGCTCTGCCCAGATAAGAGGATTTCCTTACAGACAGAAATGGAGGCTGAACACTTCCCAGGAAATCCTCTGGAGCAGATATAATAGAAGGCACTTGATGCTCTGGTCCCATGGAGCAAATACACTCTCCTTCACACTGTTGCGTAGCAGTCAGAGCCGAAGAGTTTAAACAAAGAACCCTTCCACCTATTCAGCACACCAGCAGATACTAAGCACCTCCAGCATTTAAGAAATACTTTGGGTCGAGAGCACAACAAAACATGAAAATAATTGGGAGAGGTTTTTTCACTAACAAAAATCCTTAACAAACAAACAAAATGACCTGAGCCCGGGGCATCAGAAATAGTGGGACTGATTAATGCTCTCCAGGGAGGGATTAAAACTGACAGGAGCCACAGGAAGTTCCCAGCAGATCATCGAGGAACCTGACAGGGAAGAAACACTTTTGCAGCTAAATTTGTTGAGTGGTGCCAGTGCCACTTTTGGGAGCCACAAAGAGCACAAAGGAAAGGCTGTAGCTTAGTGTCAAAAAGACATCGCACAACTGTGCCACAATGTAATTGATTAGCTGATCAGAGGGCATGAGAACCCATCTGGAGGGGAAGATAACCGATTTACCGAGGGGCGTGAAGAGAACAGTCATTACATGCAGGTAACCAGGAGGGGAGCAGCAGCAGCACATGGCAGACAAAGTGCTGTAGCAGTCAGGTACAGAAGAGAAATGGATGTGAAAACGCTGCTGCAGCAGTGGCAGCAGCAGTGTGGCATGAAGTGCAGCATACAAGGATCAATGGGCATATGAATGAACTGGCCGTGCACTGAGGTGTATGCAAGAATCCATGGGGATGATGAGCAGGGTATGCTGCGAGTTTCAGTAGTAAGTTTTAGTAATAAGAGGCTACGAGGTTATCTTGGCAGTTTTAAACTGTTCCTGATCTCCTGCTCCAGACAAAGCACTTCTAGGTGCAATCCCAGCCTTCCCCACCATGCTCCCGTACCACAGCATGCAGCCTGTGGCTGCCAAGGACTCCAGTCCCCAAGTCACCTTCGGCAATGTCATCATGTGGCATCATAACAGAAGCATGCCACAAAAACAAAACGTTAGGACAAGGCAAACTTAATTGCACTTACTGACAAAATAAGGTCATAGAATGCATGATATGTACACTTGTATTTAAGTGAAAACAGTTTTCACTTTATTGTACCTGAAGCTACCTTGAAAATTACAGCCTACTTCTTCAGAGTGCCAATTCAACACCAGGATTCAGGTCTGACAGCACACAGAGCACACAAGGCCATGCATACAGCATAAAGGTAAGATTGTCACTTTATTATTTCCTTCTGCCAAGGTAAGGTTAAGGGGTCCTCTCCAGCCAGAGCCAAGTTTCCAGCCTGCTAGCTCCTTCAGAGAAAACAAACACAGTGCGCCACACAGGCTGAGGCCCCTTCTTCCCAGAAGCGTTTGTTCCTGACATGGAGGAATGGCAGGAGGCATTGCCACTGGCACCAGGCTGCCTGACAGCACCAGGACACACAGCCCAGGCAGTGTGAAGTGCCCACCAGCCAGCTCATCACACTGGGCTACAAGGATTGTATTGGCAAAGCCCAAAAGGGTGCATATGAAGAGCGAAGAGGGAAAAGACAAAATCTCATAAAACCAAAGGAATTTCACGTATCTGCTACATAACCTACTCTTGCAAGCATGAGAGAGTAGCTGTGCAAGGTGAGCCTGTACAAAAGCAGGTATGTATGAGCTCATTAGCTCTTTCTTTGCTCCTATGTGCTGAAAAGAGGACCTTCTCACACAGCAAAGAGGCACAAAAGCTGGGACCATCCCCAGCTGGTTTGCAGTTACTGATTGGGCTCATCCCCATCACTCTAGGCAGAAAGAACTTTTCCTTCAGGACTTGGCCTTACCCTGGCACAGAACTACAAACCTATCTTTATTAAGTGCCTGTATTTCTATTTCCTCAAACAGATTCAAGCTCCAGGTGCTACATCTGTCCTGCAGTGGCTGACTGACATCTCACATAAGCTGCCTTTGTACAGCGGTCACAGAACAATTATCGCATCACAGGAACAGAATTTCAAATTTGTGTGCTTAACGATGTATGGGAATGAATGATGAAAAAGCTCTTCCTACAGTCAGTCATTGCTCACAGAACTTTTATTAGATACTGAACATATTTCTTAGAAATTAAATTTCAATTTGGGGGGGAAAAGCAAAACCCAACAACCCTGCTGCTTTTCTGGCAGCACATCCACACCGAAACAAATGCTATTGTTTCACCTCACCGTCCATGGATGATCTAACCAAACCACATCCACATATTTTATATCCAGCTAAAGGTTACGCCACTAGTCTAACAGACATGGAAACTTGTTAACTTGGATGCTAATTCGTCGGAAAAACAATCACTCCATTCTTTCCAGAAATCCTCCGGACAATGTATGTTTTTTTAACGCAGGTAGTGCAAAAATAGCACAGCAATAAACAATGCCTTTCTGATTCTGAAGATTTTTCTTTGAAACAGTAAGTTCATGCTTATTGAACTACACAGCAATATAAAAAGCCCTTAAGAAAAATCCTTTCAACCTCCTGAAATAAATACAGCTGGAAGTTAAGGGTTTGGACTAAAGAACATCACGATACTGTCCTCAAAACCAGCAGCAGATGTTCCTTTTTTGGAATATGGTTCATGTCCCCAGCAACACTTTCTGAAAAGAGTGGAAAAGTGTGAAAAAGAGCATCCTCTATGCAACCTACTTAATGTAACTCATCATTCTTTTGTAAGCTCACCACCCTGCTGCCATGACCAAGTTCTCAGAGGATGGCTGCTCCAAACAATATGAAAAAAACTATTTTTTGTGATGAAACAAATAACCATCAAAGATCAACCTGACAAATACCCAGAAACATGACCAATTAGCTACCAGAAGTGACATATTTTGGCTCCAAAGCCCAGAAATGGCAAGAGCTCCCATGCACAGACAGAAGCCTCCTCCAGCTTGCTATTTCTGCATCAATAAGGCCAAGAGCAATCACAGCATCCCCTCCAAATGTGCAATACACTCACATCTCAGTGCTCATCCACACATTTACCCTTTCCTGCTTGTGAAGTTATGGACACTTCTGTACAGTCTCCAGACTGTAAGGAAAGATACCCCCTACTTATTGCTCTTCTGCTTATGATCACCAATTCCCTGATATATTTTCCTCCTTTGCTTTTTATGCTGTGCTTGGCATCTTTTCTCTCCTTTCCCTTCCCCCACCCTTCCTTCTTTTTGGTGCCTTCTGGCCCGTATTTTCTGCATTTTATTTAATCTCTGCAGGGGTATCCAACAGTAACAGTTTATATAAAGGGAGAGGCCAGGGAGAAGCACTGACCAGCATCTTAATCAGTTCCACTCTCCAAACCCCACAAAGCGCCGCTGTATCTCTTGCAGAGGGCGAGGGCTGTACAACGCCCTGGAGAGCCGACAGCAAAGGTAGCCGGGCCCAGATCCATCTCCAGCTCACCTCTCCCATGCTGCCAGACCACTATGTAAAACAGCAAGAGCACTTTACACCCGAGCCAGCCATAAAGGGAACTGCTGGTTTCATGTTTATGCACTGAAGCATCATTTCTGCAACTGCAGGTCACTGGTTAAGTAGCCAGGTCTTGCTGTGGGTGCTAAATGCTCTGGTGTCTGTCCCCGTCAGCCCAGGATCGTTCAACGAGGTTAGTGCTCAGCCACCCCAGCAGAACGACGTATCCTTTAACGAGAAGTACATCTACACTGTAATGTGCCCCCCTCCCTGCACCATAAAACTAGATGGCAAGTTCTGCTCTACAGACAATTTAAGAGCAAATCATAGAATTTTGCTTGGATTATTTTTATATATGTATTTTCAAATAAAAAATCCATTTCTGTCCCACCAGGAAAAATCTTTAAGCGCATACACCCATATACACACACACAGTTCTTAAGCTACGAAGTCAGAGGAAAAATTAAAGGAGACTCACAGTGCAACAGTTAAAAGGCTAATTTGAGTGACTGGAACTCAAAAGCAAAGTTAACTTATTTTCCTAGGACACCACTGAAAAGTCACCGTCAGTTCAAACTGCCCCAAAATTAGAGCAATTTTCCTTTAGCAGAGGTACAAATGGTTGAACCGCCATAATGAAGTGCAAACTAGAGCCCAGCCTAACTTAACATACCTCTTGCCACATCAGTTACCACATTTCCCTTGCGCTCCCACCCCACAGCTCCCAATCTCTGGGACAGGCACACAGGCCAGCACTGAGCAGCACTGAAGGCCACAGATTCACTTCCACCCTTACCTGGCCTATGTCAGTTCTTCCATTAAAGCAGCTGTCTTCCTCTTGCTCCCAATACTGTGGTCTGGACCAAAGACCTGCCCCAGTTAAAAACAACCCAGCAAAGTAACTCGCCCAGATGAGTGAGAAAGAGGAACGTGATGAACTTTCCACTTACAGTTTTCTTCTGATCACCCTTCCTGTCTCTCAGCAAAGGTGGACTAAATTCTGACCCCTACTTTGAGCTTCAGAGCTGGTCTACAGTAAATCTGGCAACAAGCTCAGCACCAGCCACCAGAAGCCACCTGGGCTATGGAATAGCTTCAGCATAGAATTATTAGCATTAAGACAACACTGTAATACAGTGTATGAAACTACACAACCCGAGTCTTTATTCAGAGGAAAAAAATTAATCAATTTGTATCCTGGCCATTTACCACACTGTCCAAGTGGGCTGAATGGTGAGAAGCTGTTAACTGAGACAAAATTACCAGGTAAGAAATTTCTCATTTTGTTACCCAGCTTCTTTCTTCCTTCACTGCTAATGAGAAATAGCAAGCAGGGAATTACAGAGATGGGGAGAAAAAAAAAGGAAGATTTATTATCATTATTATTATTATTACTTTAGTAGAGTAACAGGGAAGAGAAAAGCTCCCCTGCAAAACCCAAAAGCTTCGTAAACAAAGCAGTTAGGTAGGAACCTGACCCAAAGGAGAAAATAGCCTCTGTAGTGGATGGGGGCTGGAATCAGAGCAGCCAACAGGCAGTGTTTTTTGCCACAGGATTCTCAGAGCCATGAAGAAGAAAGAGAACACACACACAAGATTCTGACTCTAGCTCAGTGATTTGGACCAGAGGTTTACAAACCTGGAAGTAGGGGACATGGGTCTGAATTCTTAAAAGGCAGCAACTACAGAAATACAGATCCGTGTTAAGAGTTCATTACACAACAGATAGCCGCAGCCAGCACAAACCATGCCTTTAAATAAAAATCACAGAGGCTGAGCTGTTTCTTGTTGGATGAAGTGCTGCCTTTTTGTCTCTGAACACGCATAATGGCTGAGAAACAGGTAAGTGGCAAAGCACTTCTCTATCTTGCTCTGGACATCAACAGAGCTCTCATAGGAGCCCTGCCCCAGGGACCAAGGCAGTTTTGTGTCCAATTAGGCAACTGTATGAAGCATCTAAGGATTTCTGCAGACAAAATACAGGGTTGAGGTTTCAGTGGAGTACGGCAAGCTCCCTTGGTCATCTGGCCAAACTGCAGCACAACCTTGCTGCAGACAGCACAATGAACTCCTTTAGGGGATGTACACGTGTTCCCTCCTCTCCCCAGATGTTTTAGGGACTGCAGTGAACCTCCTCCCAGATGCACAGTAGACAGTGGTGAAGACATTTTGCCTGCAGCAGCTCTGAGGCCCCAATGCCTTGGCATTTGGATAAACTGAACTGTAAGCATAGCGTAATTAGCATGTGTACTCCATATGCTTGAGATTCATCATTACAGTGTTGGAATGCCCTCCAACACCACAAATTTCCAAAAGAAGAAAGCTCTGGAGAAGCTCCTGGAGAATAATTTGTCTTATTCCCCAGGAATGGTGGAAAAAGGCACTTCTGTGCACAGGAGGTTTCAGAGGAGCTGGAGAAATAACCTTTTCCTGACAAAGCCCAGCAGCATGATTCACCTCTAAATAATGGAGCTGGTTTCAAAGCCGGCCTTTCAAGCTAATGGCTATCAGAAAGGCCAGCCATATGCTTGTACAACCTGTCATTCTGATTTATCTCAACATCTGACTTATATATAAAGTTTATACAGTAACAGAACTATATTTAATATGTCATTTTAGATAGGTTACATATTGCTGACTTTACAGTTTCTCACCAACCTGCCAGTCTTCTCCAGGTTACAGGCACACAAAGGACCCTGTTTAAATGCTGATTAGATGCAGAGCAAAGCAAAGACTTTGGAAAGATTTTAGTAAGTCTCAAGAACCATAGATAGGTAACGCATTTCAAAGAGAGCACTGGAAGAGGTAAGGTCCCACATCCAAATGTAATTAATTCTTTATTTAAATATATTATTCCTATATTTTACACAGTAACACAGAGGCAAGAAGAAAGTCACAAATCATGGCTAAGCCTCCACACAGACAAAAAGGATTCAGGGCTCTTTCTGCAATGCACTCATTTTATTTTACAGCATACGGCATAGTATCAAGATTGTTCTTCTTTAATTAACTGAATCATGATGCTTTCCCATGAGGCTTAATCTAAGTTCACCATAACATGCTGTATTATGGCACCAGTCCTCAAAAACATGACTACATGTCCTCAGCCCATTTGGACAGAGAGGGATGTGCATTTTATGTACCAATTTGTTTAAATACATTCAGCATTACATGCAATATTGATTTCTCTTAAATCAGTAAAGTTTATTTTGAAGTAACTAAACCAAAGTTACCTTCTGAAAATAAGCTCTGGATAACTTTTTCCTATTTCATTACAAAATGAAACCCAAACCACCAGATCATCATTTCAAATTCAGACCTACTGTCCTTTCCTATGGAATAGACATTTATTTATATTTTATTTCTTTATTCCTTTTACTTCTTTAGATAAGACTAGGATGGATTGTTCTTTCTGTTAGCTTTAACTAAGAAAACCCTTTCCACAGCAGACTTAAGCATCATTAACTGCAAAGTGAAATAAGCCTGGGATAATGGGCTGACAGAAGGGACTGACAAGGGAAGAGCCAGTAAGGTTCACAGACAAAAGCCTTGTCTCCTGAATGAGGAAGATTTTGAATCTTACTAGCAAGATAAAGCAGAGAATACTAAAGTCCAGACAAAACACTCCCACACAATTCCCTTCAAGCCATCAAAACCAACATAAAAATCTTTCAAAGCTAAAATAAAGACAAGCAAAGGAATATTACTGTTGACTGCCAACTGAAATGAATGATCTGACCTGAAAGTGTTTGCTGACGTAGCTGTAAGTTGCCACAAAGACTTGAAGACTGTGGCAGCAAACCAGTCTGCCGAACAGCTTCTCATCTCCTGCAAGAGGAGCCACTCATATGGACCTCAACTCTGCCATTGCTCCAGGGACCAAGGGGGTGAAGGTGGAGCTATGCCACGTGAGAGTCTTTTGGGCGCAGGACTAGTAGCACCCCTCACTCTGAACTGGGCACAACAGACCCAACATAAGGCCAAGTCACTCTGTCAGCAACAGCAGAGAATCCATGACTTTTGGCCTTTGCCAAGAGGAGCTTTGCACATCAATTAAAGCACCTTACAGATAGGACACTGCTGACAGGCAGCCAGCGTGGCTGTGCCAAGGTATCCATACCCACAAATATCACTCTGGGAAAACCCAACAGGGAGTACTAGGAGGCCATGCCAGAGGCTGCAGAGGCAGGGATTCCAACACCTGCATTCACAAAAGTTTAATCTTCAAGGTGATTTTCAGATGCTACAATATCATCACTATGGTGACACTGCAATCAACCAGCTTGACTGACCAAAATGATTGTGCATCTACTGGCCATAAAAACTTACTGATTAAGTTATTCCCCATTTTGCCCAAAAGAAGAGGATAGATTTGAACAATACAAAGTCATCTCAATCACAGCCTTAATTGTCTTGGCACTTAAAGAAAAAAAAAAAAAGGAAGGAAATGAGAACAACAATTTCAGGCTTTTGTGTTATTTTTAGATGCTACATTTTTCTCCATATTGTACTAAAATTAAAAGTAGAAATCTTTGGATACAGCAAGGAGAATGAGGAAGCTTGCCAAATTTTGGGGAATCAACAATCAATATAACAGCAATTAATTCAGAAGAGTAACTACGTGACACTGTAGGGTTCCCTCTGTGTTTTGCCCCAGCAACTGCTAAAAAATTTGCTAAGCAAAGAAATAAAAAAAAGCTTTTTTCTTTTATTTTTTCTTTCCTAAACCACCAGCATTTCAAACTCATGCTGGTATTTGAAAGTCATCTGGGCTCTCCCTAGTTATACATCCTTATTATCATAAACATTCCACAATCGGAAATGACTTTGTGTGATGCTTACGCCAAAAGTAAAATGAGCTGTATTGCATCTGCAGAACCAAAAGTAGTAAAATGTAACAAACATTAATCTTTGTCAGTGGCTTTGCAAACCAATTGCTTTGGCACATAGGTGCCATTTTTACACAGTTGCTTTATTACTACGTAAGTATTGGCGGATCAGCCAAGTGCTCTCTCAAGGAAGACTGCTCTTGAAAACAAGCTTGTTAGAAGTTTAAGCATAATCCTTAGGATAAGAAACAGCAGTTAAATTTCATCTGATATAAACTTCTAAGAAGAAGAAAAAAAAATAAGAGGGACAATTTAAAAAAAAAAGCTATGTTTGAGGCAGGCATGAAATTGAAGCAGACAAGAAACTTTAATGTGATAGAAAGAAAAGAATTGGGGACATCTGTACTGAGAATAAGTTATAAGGAACAGGAGGAATTATTAATCTAGTGATGTGCCAGCTCTTCGCATTTCAATTGCTTCACAGGCCTTACCATAAAAATTGTTTGCAATGAAAGCACAATGAAGAATCTCTCAATTTTATTGCTCCCAGTGATATTCTACCCAGTTTGTGTGTACACCAACTGTAGTCTTTCAAGCACAATACTGTTTCATATTAGTACCTGTTTAAAATACTTGCCCACAAACATCGTTCCATGTTCAAAATGCCTCACTATTAAATATTCTGTTTCAGTCAAAGTACTTCAAGAGTTTCTATTAAGCTCTCAGGCAAGAAGTTTCATGCAAGCTTTCTGAAAATCAAGACAAAGCAGTAAACTTTAAACTTAAATGAAGGGGTTTTGAGGAGAGATTTCAGAATGCCTTTTTGAATTCCCTCTCCACCTTGTTAAATCAAACTTCTTCATTGCTCCCTGATTTCCAAGTGTTGCATTTCTGGAACTGAACTCAAGCATCAACCTTACTCGCTCTACAAAGACCCTGCATATAAAGCGATTCTTGGCAACAGCATCTCTGAAATTGCCCATTCCGATTCACTGATGGATCATTAAACCTGTCCAGCACTGATAACTCAGTGCAAGTACAAATGCTGCTCTCCACATCCAAACCCATGCTCTTTGCTGCCACAAAGACAACGTGCAAAGTGCTCCTCCAACCCCAGCTGAACTGGGGGAGCTGGCTTCTGCCCCCAGAGACTCAGCCCCATGCCCCTTCCCTCCACAGCAGGTATTGCCTCCTTCCTGCCTGTTGCTGTATCAGCCAAGGCATCATTCCTTAACATGCATCTGCCAAAATGACCCTCTTATTAAAAACAGCTGCACGAGCCTGCGACATTTTTGACAGACCCAGGTGAGGGAGGCAACTACATGTGTACTAATGCCAGCAGATAGGAGGGGAATGAGACAGTAAGGCAAGACACTTAACCTCAACCAACAGCATCCACAATATCACATCCCAACATGTCTGCATATTCACATTCACACAGCGCAGTATAAACCTGGGCTCTTACCTTTGCTCTTGAGGAAGAAGTACAGGAGCTTCATGGTAGTTCTACAGCAGCTACAAAGCCATGAGACATGGTATCAGCATAGAAAGCAATACTCCTACTGAGTGTCCCAAAAACTATGGCTTTGAAATGCAAAAAGGGAGACTTTATGGAAAAGCGACTTCTCACTGAAGTATGTTTTATTAAATGAAAAACACTGCCAGCATATAATACCACCACCAGTGGCACAATTTCATGTTGATACGAATGCTGCTGCAGCTCAATACATGACTTCGATGTAGAGTTTTGTGTGCAGTTGTGGTGTCCAACATAAAAAGGACATGCAACTGTTAGAACAAGTCGAAAGGAGGGCCACGAGGATGATCATGGGACTGGAGCACCCCCCGTATGAAGGTAGGATGAGAAAGTTGGGGCTGTTCAGCCTGGAGAAGAGAAGGCTGCTTGGAGACCTCATAGCAGCCTTCCCAAGGGGGCCTACAGGGATGCTGGGGAGGAACTCTTCATTAGGGACTGTAGTGATAGCACAAGGTGTAACGGGTTCAAACTTAAACAGGGGAAGTTCAGACTGGGTATGAGGAAGAAATTCTGTACTGTAAGGGTGGTGAGGCACTGGAATGGGTTGCCCAGGGAAGCTGTGAATGCTCCATCGCTGGCGGTGCTCAAGGCCAGGTTGGACAGAGCCTCAGGCTGCATGGTTTAGTGTGAGGTGTCCCTGCCCATGGCAGAGGATTTGGTACTAGATGATCTTAAGGTCCTTTCCAACCCTAACTATTCTATGACTCTATGATTTGCAGAAATTACCTTTAGCAGGAAATAAGTAATGACCAAAAAGCATGACTTCAAAAAAACCCACAAAATATCAGTCATTTGCCTTATTCCTATGTAAGTGTTGACGATTTGCTCACAGAGAACTGTTTTACTTCCTTCCCATCTGTGAGCACATGGTGGCCTCCCGAACATAACTAAATCAAATGTGGGATTTAACAAATTTGCTGAAAAATGGTATCCTTTCACCCACTGTACAGCTGTTTACTTCTGGTTTCTGCATTTATATCTATCTCAAGAGCCTTGTTTCTTGCTCCAGATTTTTTTGCATGTACTACTTTATAGCATTATTTACTCTCTCTCATTTCATATTCATTCCCTTATTTCTACTACACAGTTGTAAATGTCCAGGTCTTTTGTCACAGAAAACAACTTCTACAGTCTTAGGTGTACACATACATTTCTATATGAAAGCTGAGCCCGACCTTAAACTGCTGACTTTAAAAATAAAGTATTTTCTGCTTCTTTTCAGCAAAGCTTGCCTGCAAAAAATCCCTAGGGTCAACTCATTGCAATTTCCCATTAATTTGCAGCTACCCCCACACACAGCCTGCCTGCATCTCCTCCTCTGACTGCTTTGGACACTGACCCACCACAGTCCACGCAATCCCAGTTAAATCATGATTTTTGTTATTAATAACCAATCCAAAGATGGTCTTATCTGCCAGTTTCTACAGCTTTGCACCCCTGTAATTAATGAACATTGAAAACTCTAAACACATTTTTTTCAGCCCTATTGAAAGCATTCTATTGAGCACATATGAAAAAAAAATTAAATTAGAAAACTGAAGACTACAGTAGCCTCATGTTGACAGGTCACTCTGATTCCAGGTCAAAGCAGACTACATTTGGCTGCTTTGATTGTAATTGCTTACAGGATAAAAAACAAATAGCAATTATCTCATTGTCGCACAGGAAAAGAGACTTAATAAATGAACCAATCCTAAAGTAACACTGAAAACCAAATTATTTCAAAAGCAATCAGAAGAAGTAAAATTCAGTTTCCAAAATTGTTTTTAATTGTCAACAGTGTCAACATTATTCCTCTATTGAACAACACATCCATTTTAGTTAGGAAAGCATTCAGCAAACCAAAAATGTCACACAACAGTTATACAAGGCTAAACTCATGACTGTTTTCATCAACAGTCTGTAGTGCCTTATCTGGAATCCCTAATTACAACGGCCATCTATCAAGCCACAGTGCAGCCCATGCATCTTGACTACTATGACAGTCACACAGATTTCAGACCCACAAACAAAACAGACGAAGTTCATAGGGGTGTGATGATGTTAATCCTTAAGATGATACAGGAATTAATTTTTCAAACTAAATTCAAACTACTGAATAAAAACAAAACAACAAACTGCCACACAAACATATTAAGACCTTACAGAATTGGCACTCCACTAGAAGGGTGGATTTTCAGTTTGCGGCACTGCCTGTACGGCTGAACCTGTGCCATAAAAAGAATAAAGTACTAAATGGAGGATTATTTTAGTTTTTTTCAGAAGATGCAAGACAAATGTGAAGTGGTCAGGATCCACTACAGCACTGCACATAGATTTATTATCCATCATATTAAACCCAAAGTAGCTAAGCCTTGCGAAATCTCTCTGTGCTGTATTTCCTCTTTCCAAGGGCATGTTTTGTGGCTCCTTGACCTAGGTTAATAAGTCTTTATTCTCCGTAACAACTGAGACCATGAACACTCCTTGAACTGAACCCAAGCCTCCACTCCTGACATTACAGATACTGTGATGAATTGCTCAAATAACATCCTCCTGAGCAGTTAGCTTTCCGTGCAAATTGCAAATTTAACATCCTCTCTGTAGCCTCCACGTACTTCATTTTCCACAACTCTCTAATGAACAATTTCAGCTTTGTCCTGGGTTCAGCAGTAGCAGTCATTTTTTTCTTAGTAGCTGGTGCAGTGCTATGTTTTTGACTTTCAGCCTGGGAACAGCGCTGATAACACCGATGTTTTAGTTACTGCTCAGCAATGTTTAGTCTGACCAAGGACTTTCTGAGTCTCATGCTCTGCCAGGGAGGAAGGGAAGCCAGGAGGAAGCAGAGACAGGACACCTGACCCAAACTGACCAAAGAGGTATTCCATACCACAGCACGTCATGCCCACTATATAACCTGGGGGCACTTACCCGGAAGGGTGAGATCACTGCTGGGGTCAGGCTGGGCATGAGTCGGTGGGTGGTGAGCGGTTGTATTCTCTTCCCTTGTTATTTCCCTTGTCATTATTATTACTGATGGTAGCAGCAGTGGTTTGTGTTACACCTCAGTTACTGGACTGTGCTTATCTCAACCCATGGGAGTTACATTCTTTCAATTCTCCTCCCCATCCCTCCAGGAGCAGGGGGGAGGAAGTGGGGGGAGTGAGAGGGCAGCTGTGTGGTTCTGAGTAAACAGCTGGGCTTAAACCACAACAGTTCTTTTTGGCACCCAATGTGGGGCACAAAGGGTTGAGAGAATGACAGATCTGACCAGAGCATGTCTGATCATGTTAGTGATAAGCATTCACTGTTTCAGATTAATAGTCACTCATCACAATGCTGATTTATTGGCTCTCAAAGTTGTTGCTCTTGATCTTGGAGTTTCAGCATGTCGTACCTTACTTACAGCTGGTATTTGCTGTCTTAGTGTTTATCAGCTGGGGGCCTTGGGCTAAGGTTCTTGTTTCATTGTACTTCATGATAATGGCTTGCAATACAATAGAATCGTTGATCATGAAACTGATCTGGCTTGCATTCCTAGTGTGGTCACCACCTCTATACTTTGGGGGTATATAACAGAAGTGTACGGCAATTACACATCTTTTTTCCCCTCCTCGGGTGGTCAGCCTATGAGGGAGACATTTCCACACACTCTAGTGACAAGTACAGCAGCCATTCAACCTCCAACCAAGCAGCGATCTCACCCTTCCAGGTAACTGCCCCCAGTTTATATACTGGGCATGACGTGCTGCGGTATGGAATACCTCTTTGGTCAGTTTGGGTCAGGTGCCCTGTCTCTGCTTCCTCCTGGCTTCCCTTCCTCCCTGGCAGAGCATGAGGCTCCAAAAGTCCTTGGTCAGACTAAACATTACTGAGCAGCAACTGAAAACACCGGTGTTATCAGCGCTGTTCTTAGGCTGAAAGTCAAAACCACAGCACTGCACCAGCTACTAAGAAGGAGAAAAATGACTGCTACGGCTGAACCCAGGACAAGCTTTCAGTTGAGTTTTTTGGTGAAAAGACTTTTGTCCTTTTTGGCAGAAGAGTTGGGCACGAATGTCCATTTCTTCTGCAAACTGGCCACCCAACCAAATAACAGTGAGGATAAACAGGCTCAAATTCTGGCAGGTGCAGAAAAGGAAGTATCATATACTTCTCATACCATAAGAGAGTTATTCAGGTTTTTTAACCAGGTTTCCTGTGTATCTCCCACACAGAGGACCAGCATCCTTTCAGATGCTAGAGAGTGCACACAGGAGAAAACCTTGAAAAGAAGCCCTAACAGAAAGAAAACCTTAGACCAGCACCTACAAACGCTGAGGCATCTAAGTCAACCACGAAATACAACCCTCCTTTAGTACTTGAGGAACAACTGTTTTCATAATTCTCCTATTTAGCTACAGGAAAAAGACCACTTCTAAAGCTCCACCTGAGCTTCTCCTCTTCTTCCTGCTTGCCCACACCATGCCTCCGGACATTTCCACCTCCTGAAGCCTAAGCCTAAGCCAAGCAGACAGTAGACCCGATTTCCCCTCAATACAAGGGAAAACAATGCATAAAACCATGCTGGAGCTGATTGCTTCTCCTTGCTTCATCAAAAAGCAGTATCAATGCTGCAGCACACATGTCAATTATCAAACACAGAATGACATACCAGAGCCCCGGTTCAGCATGTTCAACCTCCTCTCAGCCACGTCTCTGAACCAGAGACCCAGACCTGCTGCCAACCTCCTTCTCCAAAGAGCCAGCAACCAGCTGAAGCAGCAAGAGAGGAGAAAGCAGCTTTTTTGCCTTTTTTTCCTCAAGCAAAGGAGGATGAGGCCTTAAGCTGTTGATTAGCCCCATCAAAGAGCTATGTGAGGCCTTTACACTACTCAAATTGAAAATAAAGGTGAGCTTCCATACACTTTTATTGAAGGAATTCAAGACAGAAAAGATACGTTGCCCATGCTGCCTATTCAGCTGTTGGAATGAGGCAGGAGTCAGGCAAGAAAGGAAAATCCAAGCCTGGAAAAGCTTTCAAGACTTAAAAACATATTTCGCTCCAGACCAGAATTTCATGAAACAAAAAGAAAGAAAAGAGAATGAGAAGGACAAAAAGGAGAAGTAGAAGAAGGATGAGGAAGAGAAGGGCAGAAAGACTTCCTTCTCTGAAACAGACAGGATAACAGGACAGCCAGGGTGGTTAGCCAGGGGCTAAGGGCACTCACTCACAAGGGACACTGCCAAGAAGGGTCTGCTTCATTTGGCTGAGGAACGCAAACACCAATCTCCAGTACCTTCTCCTGACTACAGCACCCATTACTCTGGGGCAGTTCTTTTTGACCAAGACTTCGGACAGAAACAACACACATTTTCCTATGAGGAGTGTCCGCATTGATAAACCAATCCTTTGGAAGGTTCTGAAAAACAGATGTTCTAAAAATGTATTCATGCGATTCAGCTTATGCTTTCACGCAACTTTATCTCCCTGATGGCTCTAATAAGCTGCAGGTTTCTCGCCAAAGCTCCTCTCTAGATTTGTTTGGAAATCTTTCAGCCAAACTGTATGATTAGTTTTCATCCCTTAACCTTCCTAGTTACTCATGGCATGAATATGGAATGAATTTGTATCATTCCTATCCTTTAATGAAATGCAAAGATCCTGCACAAAAAAAATGTGTACACAGATTTTGGAGTAGCAAATGCACATGCAACACTCGTGAGTGACATACATAGTCAAGGAAGAAAATCGTGTCAACTGTAATTCATACACAAGACTTCAGGTATCGAAAAAACACATTTAAAGCAGCTGGCAGTCTCCTATTACCATGCTGGCTGCAGCAAGCACTTCACGTCTCATTAACAGCACAATGAAGGCTCAATCAGGGATACAGTCTATCAAGACTGCCAAACATAGAGGCTAGACTGGAAAGATTAGCTTATACCAAGATTTTTTTTGCTTATATCTCAAAATTGGGAAAGAGCTAGTCCTGCCACAGAAAATATTTCTCAATGAACAAACAGCACATAGAGAAAAAGGTCAAACCCTGACACTGACCGGAAGGCATCACATGGAGAAGATGGCACCAAGCAGGTCATACAGACTGCTCATTTCTACAGGTAGGGCTTAAAACTACCAAAACAACAGCAGCATTGAAGCCAGAGCAGAAAGAAGAGCAAGCACGACGGGGTCATGCATGCTTGCACTGATGACCAAGTGTACTTTGCATATGTAACACAATTAGCACTAAACTCAGCAGCTTTATTTCTCATGTATGCAGTAATTATGATGCAATAGGGCTTCATAATGTTCTAATTACAGATTATGTCCTTTTGTGTACTTTTATATGCACATACATATTTTTATATTTCCAAGCAGTTGGCACTGATATACTAAGATAAAATCTGAGGAAGAGAGAAGGATGCTAGAAGAAGCGGCCAGTACGCAGAGGAGGTTCAATATCCATCTGCTGATGGTAACAGCAGTAAGCCTGCCCTCTGCCATGCAGCAATCCAAGCTGGCATCCCGAATGGGGTAGACAACTCTCCTTGGCATTCTCCAACCATTTTCAGCCTGTGGACCCCTAAGCATCCTTCTACAGCAGTTCAAACCCTGCTGGAAATGTCACATTTCTGCAAACTTCCATGCCCCCAGTCTTGCCAGCACTGCTCACCTGCTGCTGCCAAGGGGGAATCATATATACATACATTTTTCTTGTCTGGGTGAGGGAGCTGAGATGAGCCACAGAGGGATCAGAGAAGCCTCAAAGCCAGGACTGAAGTATGAAGTGGAAGCTGGCAGCTGTGAGAGATGAAATTCAGAGGAAGAGTAAGACCCTGGAGGATGATCCCCATCCCTGCCTCATCTTCAGCCACTTTCCACATTCTCGTTGAGTACTAAGTTGAAAAGCACTGCTATAAGGGGACGACAACTATTCAATCAATGAACACTGCCGGCCTGGGGTCTTTAACATCCTCAGAAATCAATGGCAGCATCTCTCAGCCTCAGCCCATGTCAGATTATACTTGCAGCAGTAATGGAGGCATAAATACAAGGAGCAAGAAATGAGCAAACTATTAATTGTGAACAAGCACATGTATTCTTATGTATTCTTTATGAATTCTTATGTATTCTTTATGAAATTAGCAGTGAATGCAGTTAGCTGGGTGCCTAACCAAGCACAAGATGGTACATGCATACCGATTTCTCACGGCAAAAAGCTATTTACTTTCATGAGGATGCGCAGGAGCAAGTTACCAGCCACTCCACATACATTATTTGAAACTACTGCCCCTAAATGACTGCATGTGAATTTTGATTCAAAACAAAAACTAAAAAAACCCCAAATAAACCAAACCCAAAAATCAGGTGTCAAATACTACATAGATTACAAAAGGGAATTTATGTAAGCCAGTAACTTTCACCCTACATTTTACCTTTACAGAATCACAGAATCAACTAGGTTGGAAAAGACCTTTAAGCTCAAGCCAAATCATTACCCCAGCACTGCCAAGACCACCACTAAACCATGTCACTGAGGGCCTCATCTACACAGTTTTTGAACGCTTCCAGGGATGGCGATTCCACCACTTCCCTGGGCAGCCTGTTCCAATGCCTGAGCATCCCTTTGGTGAAGAAACTGCTCCCAATATCCAAGCTAAACCTGCCTGGTGCAGCTTGAGGCCGTTACCTATTGTCCTATCACTTGTTACTTGGAAGACTGACCCTCACCTCACTACCGCCTCCTTTCAGGCAGTTGTAGAAAGTGACAAGGTCCTCCCTGAGCCTTCTCTTCTCCAAACTAAAAAAAACCCAGTTCCCTCAGCCGTTCTTCATCAGACTTGGCTTTAGGCCCTTCACCAACTTTGTTGCCCTTTTCTGGACCCACTCCAGCACCTCAATGCCTCTCGTAGTGAGGGGCCCAGAACTGAACACAGTACTCGAGGTGTAGCCTCACAAGATTGTTAGCTCTGTTATTATCAGACCTTTTTCACTTTTAGCTCTGTTTAAAATCTACTTCTAAAGTTTAAGTTTATGACTTTTGCTTTAAGTTTCAAGAAGAGATGAACTGGCAGTGTACAGCCTAGCAGCATGACATGGGAAGGACAGGGTGAAAGTGAGCAACCACTGGAAGAACAGAAACACCAAGAAAGATAATAAATTATTTGAAGTGGCATAAAAAGAACATAAAAAACCCCTGCAAATGGGAAATTTTACACCAAAGAATGTTATTTCTTGGGGACAAAGTCATGATATTTGACTGTGGCAGATTCCTAAAGGAAACAGTGGCCTGTTTTGAGGAACTACATTATCAGAAAGAGCACACACATCAAGGAGGGGATGCTGGGATGCTGCAGAGCCAGGAAAATGGACAGACTGATGTACCCAATCTCCATCTCTAAAACTAAGATCCTCCTTATAAAGCACTTTTATCATTAAGAGTAAGAAAGAAGCAGTTTGCAAAGACTGAAACATATTTCAGCTTAAATGTCTCTGCAAATTAAGACACTTCGTCGAAAAACACCAGCCAAATGTAGTGTTTATTCTAAGCACTTTACTGCCTCAGACTCATTAACCTGGTACCTTACATGCTCTCTTTGTAATGCAGATTTGCTAAAATACTATGTTTTACATAAAACATTCATATAGACAAGCTCACACCGCTCAAACACCAATTGTAAGTGGACCAAAAATACACTAAATTTTTCTTAATACTCGGGCTCAGAACCTCAGTCTTATCTGCATAAGCAGTTTGTGAGAAACCTGCTGCTGCTGCTGCAGCCACTGCAGCACAAAGGTTCAAGAATTCCTAAAGCAGCTGATGTAAGCTATTACAAACTTTATATCAATTACCACACGCAAAAGCCAAATGAAAAGACTTTATATAAGGTACCTACAGCAGAGGTTTCTCTGAGGAAAAGAGATCTTTTCAGAGAGGTGAGGAAATACCTTGCATTTAAAGAGGCCAAACACTGCATATACTGCACCTGCTTGCTGAGCCCCTATTTAATAGCCACCTGCCCAGCCACACAGTGTATCGCCATGAAGGTTTGCTGGGAATCCTCACCATGTAGCACCAGGCACGCTGCTTCCAGCTGCTGTACTGACTGGACATAATGCATACACCCAACAATGCTTGGAGCCCAGCAGGAGATACAAAATCTTCCTGCCTAAAGTCTCCAGCCAAACCTGACCCAGATGGTCCACACAGTGGAAGATGACTCAGGGTTGGAGAGGGCTGAGGAAAGGTAAAGGTTCCTGGTTTATGACTTACACAGCTGTGGAGAAGGACCAAAACACCCCCTAAGCATACAGTGTTACGATGACTCTCTCCCATCCCCAGTAGACTTAGGTGTTAGAATAAGAAATACCATAGCAAACCTATCACTAGCTGAGATTCACAATTCAAATTGCATTAAACCAAATTCAAATACACAGGATAAATGCAGAAAATGTTATGATCTTTTCCTCCTCCCTCCACAGGTACCAACTACTTATGTTTCAAAATGATCTAAAATTCTGCCACCTCAAATTAAACTCTGAGAAACCTCTCTTGTCCTATACTTAGTTTTAAAAACTACCATTTCTTTTTTAGACTTGAAGAAGACTTGGAAGAAACCTGGAAACTGTCAAATTTTTACAACTACACCAGTTGGCCTGATAGAAGAAGATACTGTGTCCAGGTACAAGCTTTTCCCAGAGCTATGAGGCAGAACTCAGGCCATTGTTCCCTGAGATGACAGAAAGATCTACGCTGGTTTTCATCGTTGTTCAGAGCTAAACTAAAAAGGTGACAGAGGCACCTTACTTAACAAGAGGTGTTCTTTGCTCCATGTAATAACATGCCAGCTGCAAGCCAGGTGTACTCTCAGCCTGTCTTCTAGACCTGGTTCCCAACCATTCCAAACACATTGAGGCTCCACTACTGCTCCAGAACCCAGATGCCTTCTCAAAGGAAACCAGGTCTTCAGCAGGAACACACTGCAATGCACCCACACCACACAGACACCACGAGGCAATGGCTCGGAGACTGGGAACTGCACCCCAGCATGACTACCCCATAGTAGAGACATAACCAAAGTGAATCTGACTTAGCATGAAACTTTTATGTAATTAAAATAACTTGGCAGAGTCACACTGGTGGGGAAAAAAAAAGGAGGGAGGGAAAAAGTTTGGGGCAGGATCCACCATCAAAACAAAACCAAAACATTAACTCAGCATATCAGCTTCACAACATGTTAAGAAAATATGTACTTGTTCAAACACCTGCACTGATTAAAAGAAAAGGAACATACTGAAACTGATTTGGTTTTGAAATTCAGCTCATTTGGCACACCCTTCACTTCTGAAAGAAAACAAACAGCAAATGGAAACAAGCCATAGCGTGAGCAGCCATGCACTCTCCTGCCCACCTGCTTCAAGCCCAACTCAGAGGAACACACCTGGCTATACCAGCTTAATTTCATCTTTAAATATGCTCCTCAGCCTGTCCATTAAAACGGTCAATAGCAATGCCAGCTGAGAAATGTCCATCACTGGAAACTCATTTTCACAGGTCATTGGCTAGACAGACAACAACAGCTTCTAGCCATTACTGACTTCACTTCGACATGAACTGCCAATTTCCAGGAGAAAGACAAGCCATGAGCTACCCATCTTCCTAATCATAATTAATCCAAAACCAAAACCACACATCTGTTTCTATAAGATTTCGTTCATACAAAATATAAACATGCAATCATCCAAGTTTCTGCAATGCGAACACTAACTTCGTAAGAATCTGAATGCATTCAGTTCATTTACTGAGGCAGGGAGTACCTTATTAGAAGTAGGTGCTGTTGAACAAAAATCTGCATCAGAACAGTTTGGATAACAAAACATTCTGCCGCATCGACCCCCAGGTAAGCTGACAAAACAGATTCACACAGGTGTGTTTTATAATGGAAAAATCAACTGGGACAAAAAAAAGAATAAAATGCCTTTTGGTATGTTCCATTCTCAAAGTTATTAAGATGTAAAAGTAATTATAAAAAATACCATCTCCATACAGCTCAAGCACACAGGAAAAAAAGAAAACAAACCTGCCTGGCTGTTTGCAGTAGTCTGCTTTAATGGATCTGGCAAAATTGCCATCCTTAGCTGATCAGTCCTGCTCTCACTGCAATACTCCGAGCAATATGATGCAGATATATCTGGGGGTGTTAAGAAAAATGGAGCAAACCCACCATAACACAAACCAAAAAAGCATACAAACAGTTATCTCCTCTTACAAACATTTTAAATACTTGCCATTTGCAAAGTTTCTCAATCAGCGAGACTACACCATGTTTGACTCCAGTAAAACATCTCCTGAGAAAGTCTGCCTTGATCTAAAATTCTTATACTTGGGTTTTAATTTCCATTCATATTTACAGGAAACTGCTTCCTTCAATTTCTTAATTGAGACTGCATGGCTTGAAATATGCCCACCAGCTATCATACAACTGCAAATGTACTTGTATAAGAGATACACATTCTCAGGCTTCAGAAAATCATTAGCCATTCCAGATGTTCCTCCAGCTTCCTGAGGAGCAGATGCCAATGACCAACATCAACAACCAAGACCACTGGTCACACCCAGCCTCACAGCTCCTGTACCTCGATGTTGCAGTGATTCACAGAATTGCTCCCACACTGATCATCAAGATACATGGAAATTACACAACAAACCCACAACTGGCTGTGCGAGTCCAGTTTCCACTCTGAGCTGATCTCCCACTCACCAGGTTCTTGGTCCTTAGTGGAGATGCACTCTTTTATAGATTCTGTTATGCCAAGACTAGCTGCAGTGGGGAGTGGGCCAAGCAAGGATTCCAGTGCAGGTGGTCTTACAAGAAGAACTTCATTCCCATTTGTGCATTTCTCATCGTCATTTTTTCTTATGCTATCGTTCTCATGAAGTTCATTATAGAAGTCCTTGTTTAAGTGATTAGCAGCTGCTTCCAGTTCCTCATCTTCTGCCTCCTCCTCTGCAAGAGTACTACAGGTATTATCTTCTATAGAATCTGTAATGAAACAAAACCAAACCAATCAACAGATCATACCATCTGTTACAGAAAATAAACTGAGGTGCTCACATAAAGAATAAAAACTTTTACAGAAAATCTATAGAAGAAATACATAATACTTTGGTACAATGTATGACGAGAGAACTGGCTACCCCGGATTTGGAGAAGGCTGAGGTTCCTAATGACTTCTTTGCCTCAGTCTTCACCGGCAAATGCTCTGACCACACCACCCAAGACTTGGAACGCAGACACAGGAACTGTGAGAATGAAAATCCTGGGCCCACTGTAGGAGAGGATCTGGTTCGAGACCATCCTAAGAACCTGAATGTATACAAGTCCATGGGAGCTGATGAAATCCATCC
>JAOEHY010046224.1:0-27102 GCA_025447955.1 Psilopsiagon aurifrons
TCCCCACCACCACCCCCCACCCCCAGCAGCATATGTGCCATGAACCAGCTGTCAAAGAAATACGATTTTAAGCTTCCTGCCTTGGTTGCAGATTTTCAGAGCAGTTGAAATAAAACAGCGTATTGCCCACATTGTGCCAGAAGTGTAAGAAAGAGGAAAGCAAAGGTTTAACTTTTGCTGTTAGAACCCTATTCTTTTGTAGGAAACACGGCTCCATCAGACACAATAGCTTTGTTACAGCACATTTCATTCAGGGCTGAAGCTTTGAATATTCAGCAGGGCTCCAGGCTAGTGATTCTTTGCAGCAAGGTTTCTTGTCTTCCAGGAAGCCCTTGACAAAGGTCACAAACAATTTGCTCGTTCCTCTTATTAAAATAAAGATGGGAAGCATTGATGATAGCTCTGCCCAGCAGCTAACTTCATCATCTGTAGCAGTTCCAACATATGCTTGTGAGATAATGAAAAATACAGCATTAAATACAGTGGCAGATTGAATCTTGTTTCAGGGTAAATATAGTAAGTCATTTTTTTTTCCTCCTCATTTCCTCAGAACCTGTTTAGCATTAGACTGTTAATATCATCACTGATACATGACAAAACCGTTGCATAATATACTGCATTTGAAGCCAGCCCCCCCATAAAAGTGAGCAATGACAAAGTATGAACATTATTCAAGCATTCATAATAATGAAGTGCTCAGAGCCATGTTTCCATGGGCAGACCTTCCAAGAACTTGGCTTCAGACTGGAACGTGCACCTCCGAGTCTCATCTTCTAAGTCAAGTTCAAGACAGAGTCACTTCAGTCTTCGCTTCAGATCCTGTGGCTTCACTAATGCCCTTGACCCTTGCTGCTGGCCACTGCTGACTGTCAAAGCATACCTCAACTTGCAGTCTTGTCAGCATCCAAGGCAGCTGGTTTATTTTCTCCAAGGAGTCTTCATCAGAAGTCTAGACAGTATTTTCCCTAGTTTTCCAGTGTTTCCATGTGAAATACATACGCATATTTTCAACAGACCAAACATCATCCTCGTGGCCCTCCTCTGGACTTGTTCCACCAGCTGAATTGAGACAATCCTCCACCCCGCTTGATGATGGCACAGAATAGCAGTGACAACTGGTACATCTGAATGTGCAGTCAAACCACTGCACACTCCAATAGAGATCAAATCAAACCACTTGAATCAGAACAAACTTCTTCTTTTCTTTACTATTTTCAAGATATCTTTTCAGGTATCTTTGCAGGGTTGGAATTAGATGATCTTAAAGCAGGGAGTTGTTCATGATTCAACAACCACGGTGACCAAAGTTTATTTTCATACAAAAAGGAGTACAGCTTACTGAAAAGCTGTATAACTTTCTCTGTACTACCCTCATACTGAGCTCTTGACACCTGGTAGCACTACATATTATGCTCCAAGTTTCATCACTGTGGCAGAGACACAAATGTATTCCTGATCACAAAAGCTAATAAATCCTTTTGATAGACCAAAGCCACCAGTGCAAAACAGAGTCTATTTCAAGAGGAAGAGGGCACAAAATAAACCCCTCAGATACTGCTGCACTAGAATGGCATAGGCTGTAAAAGGTTTCTTTATGGATGAGGCTATGCCATGTCCTCTGACACCTGCATTTTGATGGGAGACTGGTCTAAGCAGTTGATATCCAAGTTCTCCATCTATCAGGTAGTGATAAATAAGCCATTACGGTACTGCAAAAGCATCCCCATCACATCAGCTGAATGTTCCAGCTGGTGATGCTCTCTGGAATTCACAGCCAGAAGCAGCAGAGTCATCATGTGGCTCTATCTGGAATTTTAATTCCCCAGATGACATGTTAGGAGAAAGAGAACACTCTGCTCACGTGTAATCCCCAGGGATGTGTAAGCTACAGACACTTCAAGGCAGAGTTCACACTCAGGTATACCTGCACAACAGCAAGAAATGAACTGACAGCATATTTTTAACATGCTCAGCCCAGTTCTTCCTAAACACCACATTGATGGGCTTAACTCCATCAGGTCAGGAAGTTCATTCACCAGAGCTGAATGAACGACCCACGTATACTCTACACACACTCCACAGCTGTGGCTGAAGCACCTCATCAACCCTGCTCTCTGTTGCCACTCCACAAGAACTTGGCACACAACCTTATCGTAATTGCATGCACCAAGACACACTCTTTGGTGTCACTCACACACACACATACAGAAATAGAGATATTTGGTTTCTGAACAGGTGGAGCTAACAAGTAAAACTGCCCATCAGCCTCCTGCTAGTATTGCAAGTATCTTTCCCCTGTTTCCCTGGGGCTTCAGGGTGGCCCTGGCCTTGATGTTACAACTTCAGATGTACATTGCAGGCTGAAGCAGTCAGCCAGAGGTGACATATACAACCGACTCCCCTTTTTTCTAGTAGTAGGCACATATATTACATTGATACTTTTCACTGACAGAATAAAAACCATGGTGAATTAAATTAGTAACAAGACAGAAGCAACCTTTACAGCTAGCCTCAGCAGTGACTATTTTGAACTCTTGAGAAGCAGGGTGATTGACAACTGGGTTTTGAGAATAAATGACTTATGTAAACCCCATACAAGCTGATCTTAAAACTGCTTAATGAGTGGACATTTAAGTTCCATCAAGAACCATTCTGTGATTCTAAAATCCCTGGAGATGCATTCCTACTGTAAGAGAATTTATCTTGAAGCCAGAAAACTGCATTTTGAGTGTTGCTTTACTCAAGAAGTGCTACAACTCTTGGTGCAACCTGGTAGAACTAAGACAAGAAGCAGGTTATAGACAGCTCACCAGGCAGCTACAGAGAAAGTCGTTCATGGCTGGTCAGGCCATAACTGTCATTGCACTGCAACACAGGACAAAGAAACAAGCCATGAGAACTGGTCAGGTCAATTCTCTGGGTACTGCTCTGAGAGTCTTCTCTACAAAAGTGCAAAACTGAGTGTTTAAAAGAATCACTTTAGAGATACTAATAAAAGCAATTTTAATGGAAATGTATAAATATGTAATCCAACAGAATTTGATGGCAAGGTTCAGTCTTTCATCTGCTAAAAGAGATTGTGTCTGAATTGGTGATGACTTATACAGGATTGAAGTGATTTATACAGAGTCGAATTGAAATAATGTGTACAGAAACCAAAGACACAAAGGAACAAGGAAGCCCTCCCACTGAGACATGAGGTTCAGACAAGACCCCCTTGTTTCCTAAACTCCTGATGGAGCTGAGGTGAGGTTAGACATAGTCCTAGTTTCAGACCTGGACAATGGCTTATGTCTAATGGAATTTTAAAGGAAACTGACGTAGAGGAGTTAGAGGTGAAAAGGAAAAAGGAAGCACTCATAATGAGCCATGAGGTTCAGACTAGATCCCACTGCTTTGGCTGGATCTAGACTTAATCTCAGACTTGGTCAACAGTTTATGTCTAAAGAATGACAAATGTAATCTAACAGCAGTTTGTATTGTTAAAATTAACCACAAGATTTCTAAACCACTTTGTGTCAGTGACACTAGATAACAGTCCGTGGTGAAACACACAAAAATAGAAGAGTACTGTTTGGCACAGGTTGTGGGAACACAACCTTGAAATAGGCAAGTTAACACCACTGTTAGCAAAAGGGAGTCTTATACCAGTAAACCTCTGTTCACATGCTGGCCACGTGTGCACTGATGTCACAACTGGTAATATTCCACTCCATCCCAAGGGGGGATATAAGGACCTGTGCAGGGACAGACAGGTGAGAAGGCCAGATGCATCTTGATTCAGGGGATGCCCTGACAACACACTGTCTGCCACCTTTCCGACTGGGCAACATGTTCCACTTCCTTCTCCTGCTTGGTGGTATCCCATGCAACCAGGGGTTGGTATGTATGTAACCTGCTTCACATTAATATATATATATTTGCTTTGCACTAGTAACTCAGTAAATAGACGAGAGCATTTGATTTTTCACCTTGCATTTGGTGTCCAGTCATTGTACCTGGGAATCCTACAAACCTGGAACACACTTCGTCATTGAAGATGGCATACATGTACCTTCTTCTGTACCTAAACTAATCCAACAGACTAAGATGGAGATATATGGATATACTGATTTATTTACATATGCGTATGTTAAACATTACATATATGTACATTTACATATACGTATGTTAAACATTTCCCTCTGGTGCAGTGAAACATAGTATTACTAATAATGTACTCACATCAGCTTTGTCAGCACTCCTCAACAGTTGCGGGTCAGTAAGTAGCAGTAACAGCCAAGGCAGGTGATCCCTTTATTTCTTAAACTCTGAGGGTTTAGAGGCTCTTGAGAGGTGTCCCACTCAGAGGGAGACAACTAGGTCACAGCTCAGTGGAGTCTAGGAGATCTCAATGGGACTCTTTTGGGACCACTATCTATCAGGCCATAAGATGATTGGCTTTAGTCAGTGTAAATTTTCGTCCCGGTATCAAATCTTTGTCTGATTTACTGTCTCCAGAGAACTCCTGACATGATTAGGAAATCTCTAGGCCTTCCTGTTATCTATGTGATCCTTCCTGCCTTTGTTAAACATTAGAATTAATCATCAGAGGGTGGCCAGCCATCCAACTCCATGCATTTATGCAAAGGTTAACAGGAATTCCTGGGGGGTGTGGAGTGTGGAGCACAGGCACTCTCCTGACCTGGGCCAATCCTAATAGTCCAAGGCCTTCTGTCAGGAGAAATTCCTTCAGCAGATCCTCACACCTCTCACTGCAGTGAGCTATTCCAATAAAAATCTCCAGACAGTGCACAGCAGCTCCCTTCTCACCTTAATTAGGAGTGGCAGTTCCACTACATTAGCCAAGTGAGGCAGAAGACTCGTGACCAACATGTCACCTTTCTCCCACTGCTGGATGTTTTGCATTTCCCAGTCCTGTTGTGTCACAGAAGGGGAAGCTGAGAGACAGCATGCCAACCCAAGAGAGACCTAACGGGCCACAAAGCTGAGCAAGGCCAGGATTTGAAATCAGCACCACTTTTGACTGGTTTGCAAGTGGCAAAGTGCTATTTGTGAACTGCTTGACCAAATGAGACACTCGCTTACGTTTATGATGTTGAATTGGGTTGCATCAAGAGTTCCCGCTTTGTGAACAAGGAAAGTAATTTCTCAAAATGCTTCGGTGAACTGCAACACTGAACTGAACCTTCCTTGAAGAAGTACACTCAGAAAAAAAGAAAAAAGAAGGAAAAAATTGCTTACCATTTGAACCCCTTTGATTTCCACTAGGCATTCACTCCAACACTCTAATGCAATCCTTTGTCCAGCACAGAGGCTGCTAGAGGCAATGTGATCTATTACAGGCATCATAGTATAAGGAGGAAAGCAGGGTGTCACTGAGCAGAACAGAAGCACATGACAATTAAATGACACTTAAACAGAGTCATTTAATAAGGTGCAGTGCTACTCCGGGGCCAACAGACCTCAGGGCTCTCAGCTCACACATGCAGGCTCCAGAAATGGTAGTTCCACTTGAGCAGCTCAACTAGAAGCCTGCTCTGAAGTTACTGCTCATCTTCCTCAGCAATTAGGTTCCATTTTGCAGTCATTCATGGTATAAAAAGCACATCTCAGTTTCAAGTATGCCTTTAAAGCCTTTAGCCTCAGAAGGCAGCACATCCAGCCCAGGTCCCACAGCCTCCACTCAGCAGTGCTCACGTGCCATTCACTGAGCTCTCCCACTTCAAGCTCACACCTAGATTTAGCCTGAAGTCATCATCATAAATCCTGAAACTTCATATTTCTTGCCTGTTCCCTCAGATGTCAGTTCTGGGACTTGAAGAAGCAAAAAAACTGCATTCCTTACAGTGTGATCTCCAAGAACTCAACCATGGTTAATGAAACACTGGGGTTTAAAATAAAAAGCTTTTTATTTTATACTACAGACTTTTTGAAATACTTTAGATTATGCATTTAGATTTCTCTAGTGATGTTACAAAAAGAAAACAATAATTCTTCTAGGTTACTTGAAGATGTTTTAGCTAAGAAGGCAGGACCCCCAGCTAGTAGGCACATATCCCTGCCATTCCCCTTTCCACTGGTATTACTAGCACCATGGATTCTGCTGTCCATGCAGATCATGAGAACATTATTAAACCGATTAATCCATACTGCAATTGGGAAAACTGAGACTCAGCAAAATAAAGCTGCCTGCCCCTCATATTGGAATAGCCTTTAGAAGGACTTTAGCACAGACAGACATGAGGCATGCCAGGGACACACGGTCATTACAGCCAGCAGTTCTTCAGTTTGAAGACAATCATCCAAATTGCTTGGAGAGAGACAAAACCAGGGTAGTACGAGGAGGGTGGGAATAACAGACAAGAAAGGAAACTAGCACATTTTGCAAAACTCTGTGCAGACTTAGCTGCTCAGTATTCTCAGCTGAGAAAGTGATCTTAATGATGTAGTCCTGGTGTCCTCAACGTAAGGACATGGAGCTGTTGGAGCAAGTCCAGAGGAGGCCACGAGGATGATCAGGGGCTGGAGCACCTCCTGTATGAAGACATGCTGAGAAAATTCGGGTTGTTCAACCTGGAGAAGAGAAGCTGCGTGGAGCAGCCTTCCAGTATCTGAAGGGGACCTACAGGATGCTACAGAGTGAATCTTCATCAGGAACTGCAGCGATAGGACAACGGGTGATGGGTTCAAACTGAAAAAGGGGAAGTTCAGGTTAGATTTAAGGAAGAAGTTCTTTACTGCAAGGGTGGTGAGGCACTGGCACAGGTTGCCCAAAGAAGTGGTAAATGCTCCATCCCTGGCAGTGTTCAAGGCCAGGTTGGACAGAGCCTTGGGTGACATGGTCGACTGTGAGACATCTCTGCCCACGGCAGGGGGCTGTAACTTGGTGATCTCAAGGTCCTTTCCAACCCAAGCCATTCTATGATTCTATGGCTTCCCTGAATGGGAGGTATCAAAACATTCAGCTGACCTAGTTCAGCTGAAGGATGCAGTTGGGTCAGTTCAAACTTATCACCTCAACAAAACTGCCATTAGTCAAGGAAACAAAGGGTCCTGTGCCTGCTGTCCTGCAGGGCCCAAGGCCAGGCTCACACCTCCTCCTTCCAACATCACCCTGCTAAATGTTCACTTGATCTGAAATAGGTTGTTCTTAATTGAACCAGACAACTAAGGAAAAGGCAGATGATGTCATTGAACAGGCAACGAAGTTATAAACTGACAGGTAAGTTCAGCTACGACCTTATCCTAGATATATGCCTAGATATATATATATCTCAAACAGAATGTCCTCATTTTGGCACTGCTGGGCTTTGGAATACTCAGTGGTGAGGCTGTACTTACAGAACTAGGACAATTGTCCAACTACGCCTTTTTTCTCTCCAGAAGAGGATCTCCACCGTACAGCATTACTGGCCATCCAGTTTAAAGAATCATACAATAACAGAATCAACTAGGTTGGAAAAGACCTTTAAGATCATCAAATCCAACCATTACCCAAACAGTGAACCTAAGAGAAAGAACTCATTAGGGAACTTAATACACTACAAAAAGGGTATGAAGAAGCCTCCTGTATCACCCAAAAGGCTGAGGCCTAACTGAACATTGTGAACCCAGCACGTAATCTCATAGATGAATTTAATATTAGTTTCATTTATCATCCTTGTGTCTCCTTCTGGCAGACTCGTTTAAAACTTGATACTTCAGAGCCCACCTTCTGATTTCCAGTCAATCACAGCCAGTTTTTGTACATTCCTTTCTGTGTCCATTTTATCTCTCTGCTTCAACAGCTTGTCTGCCTGACATATTCCCAGACTGATACCACCAGACAAGTCCAGCTTAACCTGTCTCTTAAGATGGGAGTTCTTGCCCCTATCTCTGCTTTGCTCTTCTCACTTATCTGTCCCAGTTTGCCATCTTCACTGTGCCTTGCATGACGCTTCCCTACCTTCTCAAAATAAACCCAAAAAACCCTAAGGGAACTTGGCAGGAAGAAATACAGCTGAATTCTAGGACTTTTCTGAACCACTTAAATGGTACTTATTCTAAAACAAGCAACAGCTTTGGAGTTATTTGGTACAAAAAAATCCATATGAAGAGAGCTGTGGACTGGCCACACAAAACATAAGTGTCAGCTGCAACTGTCAGCATCTTCTCTCCTATTTTTTCAGCCCATTCTGAGTAAATAGGAGCACCAATGGAAGCCACTTACAGAAAAATACCAGAAGACAAATGTCTGGGAGAGTCAGGGTCCAAAAGCAAACCTTCCAAACCTTCTTTCCAGCTCTGAAAGATTATTCAAGTCTCCCAATCTTTTTTAGGTTTGTCCTTCTGGATTAGCCACCTCCACTTGTTCTCAGGACACTCACAGCACCCTTAGTCTTTCATCAGGTCCCAGCCGCAAGCAGCTCCTTCAGTTACTTATGCATAAAGGGCTAGTTTGGAGTTCTGATGGTTCTATCCCTTTAAGCCACTCCTGCTTGTAGCCAAGTAGGTAATTTGTTATTTCTACCTGCTACATAAATTGATTAATTGCAGGCAAACATAAGGCCCATTCTCATGCTGAGGAGGAAGGAAATCTGTATCAACTATTCCTTTCAACACTAAAATTTCATCAAGCTTCCACCAATGCTAAACTCCAGCCTGTGCTCAAATCCGAACTTTCTTCTGGCCCAAAGGGCACAACTTTCCAGAAGTCTTTTAAACTCACTGTAAACCTCACCACAAGAAACACCAAGATTATTTACCTTATTTCAGCCTTAGACAACAAACACTCCCTCAGGCTCAGGACTATACAGATGGTTACTGAAGTGAACGGACCATCTTTCAAGGGCCAGTTGCAAAGTGACACCATCACTTTGTCACTCCAGCTTCCCACTTCCAGTAGAGCTGGAAATTCTTCATAAAGAAGCATTCTGCAGATGGCAACATTTGCACATGATGTATATCACCTTTAGGGAACCTGAGAGGTTATACAGTGTTAAGATGTCCCTGGCATTGCCATCCATCACACTATCAAAGTCAGAAAGTTAAAAAGTAACCCTCCTTGGGTCACTCAAGCTCCCTGCACTTTGCCTGGAGGTACAGAAAACCCCTCACAGTGGGGGAGCCAAAGGCAGAGACTGATTTTTAAGGCCTAACTTTGAATGGGAAGTCACATATGGATTAATCTGTTAGTGGAAATTTACCCTATGTCTGACTAGCCCAGAAGTAAAGCTTTACAATTCAAGACTGCCCCAAGCAGCAGCACAGTGGGTACACTGAAGAACAGACACAGGGTACAAAGCTGGCCAAGCTCACTTTCCTCCCTTACTGCCACAAAGGTGCTGATCTTAAGGCAGCAGGATTTACCCACTCAGCCTTCCTTCAGGTAAATAACTCCTTTTGCGTTCTACTGCAGCTTCTTCCTCTTTCAGCTCCTTGTTCTCCCTTCATTTCCTCCTCCCACTTAGCCCATGCAGTATAAAAAAAGGAATAATCATCTTTCCATCCCTCCTGCAAGCATGTGTTTATCTCTTTATTTTTAAATGTTACAGCTTCCCAACATCTGTCTCTGTGTGGTATAATCTTACTGATGAAATATTTCATGTTTTCCTTGAGCTCTCATCAATATGTCTCTGTGTTATCAGCTTAGCAGATGGAGACCCAGAAGAAATAACCTCAGCTTACCTGGGTGATTTCTTCTTAAGTACATACATATTGTACTCCAGGACAAGAATCATCATAATTTTAGCAATGCAACACAATATCTCTCTGCAGCAAACTGAATTCTCTCCTCCTAAGTCATGTATGCCTACTTCATTGCGATTTTCCCCTTGGATTCTCCAAGTTGCTCTCATCCACCACTAATATTTCTAACCACATTTCACACATACTGAAAAAACTCAGGCAGATACCAAGGCCACCGGAAAAGCCGCTGGCATAGCCAGGAACTGAACCTCATTTTTCCCAAACTAAACCACATCTGCACCACCCACCTGCTTTCTGCCTCATGTGTTAACTGCAAAAGCATGGAAAAAAACAGTCACTGTGGTCAGAGAAAGAGCTTTGGTTACCTGGAGCTCTACTGATGATGTGAGAAGCAAAAGAAAGGACAGACTCTTCCTTCTCAGACTTGTAAAGGATGCCTGCAGAGCTTGCCTTGTTAAGCAGCTCATGGCTACCACCCCTGCATGCTTCTGAGACATCTCCCCTCATGCATTCAGACAGTGCAAGTCATGCAGTTGTTACTACAAAGCAACTTGATAAAAATAATAATAGGAAAAAATTGACCATGAAATCAACACTTTTCTGACTTTGTATTTTGGAGGTTTCTCTCCATTTAAACATTCCGGCTATCATAAGGAGCAAAGAGGTTTCCTTAAGGTTTTCTCACCACTACAGAATGCCTGCCTTCCTTTCGTCACAGTAGGATTTGGTGTTTGCCCTCCAACAAAGACACTTGACCATGACCTTACGTAGTAACAGCTCCCCTGAATGTGGCTAATACAACAAGGCACGTGTAGGTCTCCTTTCTTTACCTCTTCCTACAGCACAGAAACACTGCTCTGCCCATAGAAAAGACAAGCAAGTAATAACATGAAGAACCATTCTGACCATCATTTACTGACCACTGACAGAGGTAACAGCTCAAGGCAATGCTTACAGCCATCAAGGTTCTGTCAAAAAAAAACCATTCCCTGTATTCAGCTGAACAGAGATTTTGGCCAAGTAACCAAGAACACATCAGCGGGTTCTAATCCTTTGTCTTGGAGTTGCATTCAGCATCAAAATAACATGTGCCTCCTATGAAGCCAAGTAAAGGAGGTACACATAGGAGTAGCCCTCCCACCTAGCACATGCTGGCCTACCTCTCTGCAACCTCCCCTGACATTTAAAACACGTCCTCTCTGCACCACGCCTGTATCAAGGCACCACAGAGAGTAAGTGGGAATCCAGCCCACGGTACTGCTGAGCTCAGCCTAACACATCAGAGGATGATTACTGAACTAAAGGTTATCTGTTGTATGTTAGGGCATGTTGGTGGGGGTGGGGGAAGGTTTTTTTATTCATTTGGTTTATTGTCCTATCTGAATAAAGGTAAACACATAAGGATTATAAATGAAATGAATCTGATGCAGAATAGAATGGGGGTGGTACAAAAAAAAAATCTCAAGAGGGTCAGGAGATAATGAAGATTATGCCTCAATATTGGGATTATGATGTTAGTTCTTTATTTCAATAAAACTGGATAGAGATCTTTTATATCAGGGACAGAGCTTAGCTGTAAGGACAAAGTAATCTTCTGGGAATTATGCATACAGGCTCGACATCATTTTTATTGGATAGCTGATGAACTGGAAAACTCCAGGATAGCCTGGTTTTAATTTGTAATCTTAATTTTCATATAAATCGGTACAGTTGAAGGAAGGGGGGCAGGACTCTGATGCTGTGCTAATATCGCAGCATTAAGACAGCACATGCATTAAGGCTACAACTGTAACTCATCTAGTATCTGATCCTGTCTTTTTGCCTATCCATCTGTCTCCTATCTATCATTTCACCACTAAAGTATTTCTACAGTGGCCCAAGAGCAGAAGACACACAGTCAGTGCAACGTTGCATCCACCAAGAACCACCTCCATGTGCCCAGTTGCTCACCAGGAAGCAGCAGTGTGAAAGAAGAAGCTTCAGACAAGAAGTTTTGGGATCTTCACAAGAAGTTTGGGATCAACTCCATCCTGACCCTCTGGTCCAAAATAAACCACCACCAAGCCATGAGGCTGAATGTTCCATTTGTGTTTTTAATTGTCGGGTCACCTAAACATGCCTTCTGAGCCTTATGAGTACTGCAGCCCTGACCATCCAATAGGCTGAGTATCCACAGTTTCTGGTCTAGCCAGTTCAGAAAATCAGAGAATGGTTTGGGTTGGAAAGGACCCTAAGATCACCCAGTTCCAACCCCCTGCCATGGGCAGGGATGCCTCACACTAGGCTGCGTCGCCCAAGGCTCTGTCCAGCCTGGCCTTGAACACTGCAAGGAATGGAGCATTCACCCCTTCTTTGGTCATCCTGTGCCAGTGCCTCACCACCCTCACAAGGAAGAACTTCTTCCTTAGATCCAATCTGAACTTCCTCTCTCTAAGTTTGAACCCATCATCTCCTGTCCTATTGCTACTTTCTGATGAAGAGACCCTCTCCAGCATCCTTGTAGGCCTCCTTCAGATACTGGAAGGCTGCACTGAGGTCTCTACGCAGCCTTCTCTTCTCCAGGCTGAACAACCCAAATTTTCTCCTTGTCTTTGTACAGAAAGTGCTCCAGCCCCTGATCATACCCATGGCCCGCTCCGTACTTGCTTCAACAAGAATATCAAATATGGCATTGAGACTATTCCTGCCTGCACAGCTAATGGTCTGACTGAAGCAGAACACATAGAAGATAGCCAAAGAAGCACCACAGGGAATGGGTCTTGATTAAGGTCATGCAACAGGGTACTCACCACTTAGGCTGCCTGGGCTGGTGTACCAAACACTCACGTCAAATTCCTGTCCTCTGAGACATGGGCTTCACATCCACTACCTTCAAAAAGTAACTAACAGTCCCAAGCTGCACAACCATCAGGAATGAGTTATGGCCCCAGAGCTGAATTATTTCCTCAGTAATACTCTATGGAACAAGCAATGGACTGAAGTAACCATGTTATTGCTTCGATCACCCCTATCCCTCTACCTTCCTGATAAGTAACAAGATCCACAGCATTGATAGAACAGCTGCTTTCATAAGGGCAGCAATAACCAGAGAAGCTCCCATAATTTCCTAGCATTTGAGCACCAAAACAAGATTTCCAGGGAGAAAATTGAAATGCCAAAAAGATTTATATTTACTCATGCAGATATCCTGCAATCCCAGCCTTTAAAACATGGCCTATTATATTGGTGCTGAGGGAGAGAAGAAAAAAGAACCAAACTTATCATTCCATTTCCCAAATATACAGCCACTGTAAAATGCAGAGAATGGGCAAAGCTATTTTTCAAAAGCTACCTGATACCAAAATGTGGAGAGTGAATGACAGAAGAGAATCTGATCTACTCGGACATAATCTTCAAGTGTAAATTTCTTCATTTTATTGCTGTCGGGAAGGCCTTAAATCAATTCCCACTTTTGCTTTTGTTTCTGAGATGACACTGTGATGTGTTGACAGAAATCCTGCACAAGCAAGCTGCGTATAAGACTCCACTCCCTTTCCCTGTGCCTGCTCTTCCCCTGTCACATACATCTCTCCGCAAGTTCTTTGCTTACCTGAATCCTCCACTCCAGGAAAGCCAACAAGTCACTACAAGGAGCGAGCATAACCATCAGCAGCAGTCACAGCAGCACAATAATCATCTGTGAACCTGGTTAGGGAGTGGAAAATCATGGCAGATAATGGGATTTCATCAAAATAGAAGATGAAGATGTATGTGATGACATCTTATTCTGGGCTTCCAAAAAGCCTCCAAGCACCTCGTAAGACCTTCCAGGAGAATTAAGAAGTCGTGCACAGACAGACATTTTGGCTGCAAGTTAGTTGGAAAGATGAATGGGGGGGCAGGGAGAGATTAGGATCAAGTGGTCAATTAATAAAATGGCTCAAGATTAACAAGGAGGTGCCCCAAGACACTAAGACCAGAGTTATTTACAGTTGTTGGTCATGATTTAGGAAAGGGGCTGAGAGATGAGGTGATGACCTATGCAGATAATACCAAATCATTTGGATTAGTCAGATCTAGAGAAGCCTGCAGGGACCACAGAGGAGATGAAAGACAGAACCATCACAGCAGTGAAGAAGAAAGGCAATGAGCATTGGAACAAATAACAGGAACATTCTGGTGCCAAATTCTAAGCAGAGACTATAGCAAATCTGAAAAGCCAGCCAGTTTTTTTGACAACTGGACAAGAAACGTCAATCCTGCATCCAGGCTGGAAAAAGGAAAATAGAAAACTGTGCTGTAAGAATCTGGGTATGGAAGCAGCTCCAGAATGAGCACTGCAAATGGTCACAGGTTCACTGTAAAGGGCCTGGATTTGTTTTTTTCCAGTCATTACACATAATGATATCAGAAAGTGACAGACAAAAAACAAACTCAGGGAAATCTGAACAAATAAACTACGTATGCATAACTACATACTCTGAAGAGAAAATTATACTCAGTGAGACTGAATGGCAGCCACACTAAAATTCAAGATGAACATCCTTTTGCCTTTTTTTTTTTTTTTTGCTGTTTATCCCTGTACACAACTTTTTTCTTTTCTTCTTTTTGTTTTTTTTTTTTGTTTGGTTGGGTTTTTTTAGGTAAAACCAGGAAAATTACACATTTGTTTCTATCAGATAGCTGTCATAAGCAAAACGTCCTATTTAAGTTTAAACCCAACCATCTATACCACCATGTGTCAAACATGCTCTCACTTGTTTCTGCTACTCAGCCTCTGTCATTTCGCAACTACCCATTCTGGAATTGCTTTTTACCTTTTTAAAGTTTCCCCCGGAATAGTGGATCTGCTCATCAGCAGCAAGAAGATACAGGATACCCATATAATGCAGTGTAATGTTCTGATGTTCCTGCTACATTACTTTATGACAGCATGAGTATGAAAATGTGAGTGACTTTTACAAGACGTGAATTTTATCACCATGCTACATCCAGGTGTCCACAGATAACTGGTGACATTGAATTAACAAGTCAAAAAAGTATGTCTGAACTAAAACGAAGGCAGTGAAATTCAGGTGGAGAAACCAAATTCCTTCCAAAACATCTATTAGTCTCTATAATCTGGAGGATACAAGTGAAAACTACTTAGCAGTGCGAAAAGATCCATTTTCATGCAGTATTTTACAGCCTCCTGGTACTCCTGTTGTTTACAATAGTTTCTGAACTTCCCACCAAGTTAAGAAACGACACAACAGAAAAATACATCCTGGCTATTCCATCTGGCCGCCTTCTGAGCCCATCACACCTTTTGTCAGCTGTGACCAGGACCTGATATCCATCTTTAGTGACATCCTAAAGCCCAAGAGACCCAGCACATGCTCCAGCAAGGCAACCACGCAAACACCGGCACAGCACCTGGGAGTGTGCCATGGGGACAGGCAGTAGGTACACAGACATCTCCAGGTCACTTGAGCCCCCTTGCAACCTAGCTGGAAGTTTGTTCTGACTTCACAAAACACTTCAGAAAGAACAGAAGTTCGGGGAGAAACAACACACCTTCTGATTGCACTTGCTGCAGATAAACAGAGTTGAACCCATTCCGTGCTACCTTAGTGTGTGTCACAGAGCAGCTTGTAATGACATATGTGCACATACACTTCTACATAAAGGATGGGGTTTCTGACAATTTCAAACTCGAAGGAGATACATAGAAGCTTAATTGCACTTCTTTAAAACATTCCCAGTGCAGCACGAGCCGGCTTCTGGAGGCTCTGTTCTAAAATGAGGATAACATCCTTCTTACATTTCTCTCTACTCATATTCATGCTTACACTGCCTTTACTTTTGTGTTTGTAGAGTTCTGCACACTGTGCAGGGCTTCCCCAGACTTGATTACATCAAGGCAGTGCTTCTATCATATCTACAAGGGCAGGCTGCCCAAAGAAGTGGTGAACGCTCCAACCCTGGCAGTGTCCAAGGCCAGGTTGGACAGAGCCTTGGGTGACACGGTCTAGTATGAGGCATCCCTGCACATGGGAAGGGGTTGGCAGTCAGTGATTCTGTGATTTCATGACTAAGACAATATTAACAACTATTTCTCTTACAACCTGTACCACAGTATATCAGGATTTGGTACCGAGGTTTCCAGCACAGCAAAGGTTTGATTTTGTCTTTCTCTTCCCCTAACCAGTAGAGCCTTCTGCCATGCAGGCTTAGTACACCACATAGTCTCAATTACAAAAGCAGTTAGAATTATGGTGCATTGCCTCTTCCTGGTCTTGTTTCCTGTTAAGTTCCCATCAGTGGCAAGTAGAAACAACTAAAGAAGCTCATTTGGGTTCCAGCTGTCATCTTCCTTCCTTGTGCCATCTTTTCTTGTAATTTCAGGCTTGCTCATTCCAAATGCTCTTAGCTAAAAGCTTTTCTTTTGGCTCTCAGGGCAAAGACTTGAGTACTTAGTAGCTTTCCTACTGTTCCCGTCTAATCTTCCTATTTATCAACCTGGAGATTCCTCAGCTTTGCTAATCTTTCCTGAGTGGATATATCCTCAGAGTGATTTCCTAAGCCAGAGAGAGTTAAACAACCTGCTTGATAATTGCCATTTGGAACTTCTGGTCTTCTTTTGCACATTAAGCTCCAAGCCTACCAGGACTGTGTCATTTGATACAACACAACTGCAGCATGCCGTTAATTCCAATTCTCTCCTCAAGTATTTAATGGGAACATATATTTTTTTTACCCAAGATAAAAGGTGTTTTTTTCGTAGGAAAACTACCCATCACACCCCTTTTCTCAAAAAGCTGATCACCACATAAAGCAACTTCGTACTGCTGCACTAAGCAGGGAAGCTAAGGGAATTCCCACAAGGAAATTCAGAAGTAAAACAAATTTCTGCCTTCCATATTTCCAAATTCCTCTGCTCTGTTAACATACTGCCAGGGAAATAGCTTCCATTTTTGCCTTCTTCCAAGCAAGAAGAGACATACAACTAGGCAAGAATTAAAACACACACACACACACACACATCTCTGTATAATATCTTTTTAATCAAGAATCCCAGCTTAATCCCAGCTTTCAAAGTAAAATAATCATAGAACATTTTATATACTACACTCATTCTAGAACTGGACATGGAAATACCTAATCCTGTAAAACTACACAAATTCCTGATCAAAGTATAGCAGGTAAATCAAACCTGAAATGAAAGGATTAGAAAAGGTTACTGTAATTCTTTTCTATTAAGTAACACAGTAGCAGATTTCACTGAATCTTGCCCTGTAATTCCCATCTGGAAAAGCAGCACTGGAGGATTGAACAGGTTTGATAAATGCGCTTTTATGACATCTGTAAAGTAAAAGCCAGCAATTGGAGCCCATCCTAATCCTTCACCCAGCAGCAGGTACTGCGAGAGCACTGATCAAAACCCACTACTTGAGACAGCCAGAGTGATTCAGACAGGTTGTGCTCTTCCCCCAGCTCTGCCCATGAGTTTTCCAACCTGAGAGTCAGCTGTATATTTAGAGAAAGGCTTCCTCCTCATGCTCTTCACTCTCCCTGACACCCACCCACAGCACCATGCAGTGCTACCGTAGCCTGCGACGCTTCCTAGGCTAACAGGAGAATATGCCCAGGTCGCTGCTGGGAGATCCTCACCCAAGGGCCAGCTCCACCTCTTCTACTCCCCCTTCTTCATGAACACTTGCTTACAAAATGAAGACAACAGTGGAACCTCAAGGAAAGCTTGAGAACATGCCATGGATAGGAACTATGCATCCACCTAGTTATGAGGCACCAAAGGACAAACCCTGAAAGTTTCCCTCTTCTTTATGGATGATCAAATACTGCCCAAAGCCAAGAGACCACCTTCACTTGCTTTATCAGGATCTGAAGAATCCTCAGATGGTCAGCTCACCACTGCAAAACACCACACAGCACCCAAGGAAGTCTTCCCCTGCCATATGTGAAGATACAGCATGCAGAAGTTATTTCTCCTGGCTTTCCTTGACCCCATAAAGTTAATGGCCAAATTATTTCCCCATATCACACCTTTTCCTGGTGGAGAATTAACCCACAAAGCCTGGGAGAACTAACTCCTATGCCAAGAAAAGGACAAATAGCTTAGCGTGCTCCTCTGCTGCTCATTTCCAATACATTGATCCATACTAACAGCTCTTCTCAACTCCCAAACTACAACTTCAGAAATAATCAGATTCACACCATTCCAGGAGCAGCCTGTAATGATCCTTCCTACTGGAAGGTTTAAAACAGACCCTTTCCCCTGAAGATTCTGGTTTTTTTCTGTCTTCTTATTTTTCCAGAGCCCAAGAAAAACTGTGAATAAAAATTACCCATTAAAAAATGGAAAACTAAGGATTTTCTAATAATGATCCCTACTTTTGGTTTTGTTCAATGGCCCTCATTTAGCCCCAACTGTGAAAATCAAACGCGACATTTTGTGATTCAGAAACCACAAGAAGCCACAATGAGTTTGCTGTAGTTCACAAAGAAGAATAAAGACCACCTCAAAGATTCCAGCCCTAGTTGCTTTGACAATATACCTCAGAGGTCACCAAAGAGCCAGAAAAGCTTCCCTGCACAAGACACTTCATTGTCATTAGAATCAACTAGGTTGGAAAAGACTTTTAAGATCATCAAGTCCAACTGCCAAGGCCACCACTAAATTATGTCACCCGAGGGCCTCATCTACACAGTTTGTGAACACTTCCAGGAATGGTGACACCATCACTGCCTTGGGCAGCCTGTTCCAATATCTGACCACCCTTTGGGGGAAGAAATTGTTCCTAATATCCAATCTAAAACCTCCCTAATGCAGCTTGAGGCCACTTCCTCTTGTCCTATTGCTTGTTGCTTGCAAGAAGAGAACAGCCACACCTCACCACAACCTCCTTTCAGGTAGTTGCAGAGAGTGATAAGGTCCACCCTGAACCTTTTCTTCTCCAGACTAAACCCCCCCAGGGTCCCTCAGCCATTCCTCATCAGATTTATGCTCCAGGCCCTTCACCAGCTCCATTGCCTCAACGTCTCTTTTGTAGTGAGGGGACTGAACACAGGATTCAAGGTGCTATTAGTCACTGTTTGTTGTCAGGTTCTTCTGAACTTCAGGCATTTCTTGGGAAAGCCTTACTGACAGATCCTGAGCTATTCTGTCTCTCTTGGTCTTCCCCCTTCCCAAGTGCCTGCAAACCAGCCACTTCATCACAGCTGTGGGCAAGCTCCAAGATCTGGATGTACAGGCTTACCTGAGGCATTAGGGTTACATGCAGTTCCCTCAAACCATGGCAGACTGGTACCTCAGTAAGGCACTTTGACATGGCTTGATCTTGAACAGCCCCATAATCCCTCAAAGCTCAAGGCTACTGACTACCCCATTACCTGAAGACTGAACAGGGAGGTGTTAAGCACCCTGTTTTTCTTGGCACAGCCAAATAAGCAATTTCCCTCAGCTTTTCCTGTGAGGCAAGCACAGGTACAGGCTCATTTTACTGTGCTTCACCTCTTGTTCTTCACAGCTCAGTACTAATCATCAGTCCATAATGCAGTGCCGAATTGCTAGCCCCATCCTGATGATGTAGTTATTTCCAATTGGCACTTGGGAGCAGTGAAGATGGGAGGCATTACTCATCGCCAAGAGTACAGATGTTTCTAATTGCTTTCCATTACCAAGAATAACAGCTGTTTACATCTATCAGCAAATAATTCACAAGAGCTCCAGACTATTAAGATAACACACCCCACCTGGTCACCATCACAAGTTGTCAATGCCAAGGTAGTGGCTGCCAGAAACCCCCTTCTGCATCTCTGCTCATCAAATGACTTCATGTGTCACCTTCAGATATCCTTATGCTACCCCACAAGCCCCGTTTCTTGGTGGCCTGACAGATCAAATGGACATATGGATTCTTCATGGCTTCGCAGTAAATGTTTTATGGTTATACCGCAGCCAAGGGCAAATGACAGAGGAGCAAGGGACTTGCAAATAACGCACTGAAAGAAATACCCACACTTCTATTAATTAGTTAGCAAAAAAGCGTGCCTGTGCTGCTCTCTGCAGCTGTGTGCAGAATAGCCTTTAAAATACACCGAGTAGCTGAGGAAATTAGTATTTCTTCAGCTCTCCTGTGCACTGCCCAGGGTCCAGGAAAGGAGCCTGCAGAAAATGGTCAGCAAGGGAACTCTGCTGCTCACTTCAGTGATCAAGGTCTCTTTCCTCAGAACACCACCAATCTCACTGTAGTCCCTTGCCATACCAGGCTGTCAGCACTGTCCTCTTCACAGCACTTCTCAGCTTGAGGCCCAGGTCTGTGGCAAAGACTCCCCATCACTTCTGCAGTACAAATAGATAAGCAGCCAATTAAAATTAATTATTAGGAAACGGGCAGCAAAACACCCTCCAAGTGCCTCCAAGTTTTTCACTATTAACCATTTCCTGATCATCAAAGCTTCATTTTCATTTGCCTTACAGAGCTCTGTACATTCACACGTCCATGAACAGCAAACCTGACCACACAAATCAAAGCACATTACTACCACAGACTGAATCAACTGGACTAACCTGATGAGACCAAAGGAGAGAGGAACAAACAACAGTAAGGTCTCCATCAAATGTTTTGGTCCATGCAGAAGCCCTTTCTCCAGCCATCCTCTGGGAAACCTCTTCCTCATGTATAAATCCAGATTAGCTGTCTCTGGAAACAGTAGGGGTATGTCAGGACCTTCTCTTAACAGTACTTTACTAAACTGTTTCCACTTAGGTTATCTTTCTTGATTATTATTTTATGCCCTAATTACTATATTCATAAAATACTGACAAAAGACATGACCCTCCTTCATTTGGGGCCACGACAAGCAGCTTGTACTGCTTTAATTAGATTAGCACAGATGTGGCACAAACCCTTCCAAGTGTTAGTGTGCAGTTCCTGTGAGTTCCATACACCAAAAGGGAAGACAATTTTGACAAAGCACATCATTTGGAAGCTGCTCCTGATTCCAATGTGTCACCTGTGGCCCCCTCACCCCCTGCCACCTCCTTTATGCCTTAAGTTACAAAAGGCTCTTTCCTGCAATTACAAAGGTACTACAGGTACATCCCTTTAATCTACTTTGGAAAACTTAATTTAGGAACGCATCTCTTTCTTTGGCTGGTCCACTACCTTTTTTTTTTAGTTGGGAACATCAAGACAGTAAATTCACATTTCCTTTATGAGTTTCTTTCAGCAGAGCTATCCCAAAAAAGGAATTACTCAAATCCCTCCATGATTTTTTGGTCTCCCAGAGCTGTCTAGCTATTGTTGTTCTCATCATTTCTGCTATTTCAGGGCAGTGTCTCCTGCCCAGGGATTCCTGCCAACAAGAGCAGAATGCCATTACGAGAGAAGGCTGCTGTGAGCTGCCACCATCACAGGGAATTTATCACTGCAAGCCACAAACATAATGGACTCCTTCACCAAATGACTTTGGGTGCACAGGGCTTTGGCACCAAATCTGCCATCCACATACAATTATTAAACTGAATACGCATGTAATAAGAGCAGAGGACAGGGACATCACATCAGCGCAGGCAGCAATCTCTCAAAAGCCCTGCATGCAGAAGCAGAGGAATTCACTCCAAAAGTCCAGACTGCCTGACACAAGGCCAGGAAAAAAAACAGAAAGACACAAGAGAAGTTAAAAAAAAAAAAGAAAAAGGAAAAAAAAAGAACTCCAGAGCTGGTTTGCTAAATCCAGCAGCCTGGGAGGGATGTTAATATTGAATGCTTCTGGCTGGGAGAATGGGCTTGCCAGAAAGCTCAAGCTGCAGAAGCTGCAGCATTATTTGCAAACCTTTGATGCCCCGACTTTTCATGCTTCCCTACCCGCTGCTGGATTATGTATTACATGACCTCTATTAAGCACATGGAGACCTTTCCCAATAGTCATTCCTTAATCAGGCAACTAACTAAGTGGTTGATTTTCCAAAGTGTCCAGCAGCTCAAAACTCTCACAGTACCCAAAGAACAAGCTTTTCGTTACGTGTGGCCTTGTGATCCTCCTAGGCCAGGATGGTTAAAGAAAACCTCATAGCTGTGAATGCAGAAAGACAGTTGGATACACAAAATGGAATGGAAGAGCACAACTAGAGAACTCACTGAACAGTGTCATCTCATGTGCTCACAAGCCATAGGCTTTTCACAGCTTGTCTGGGAGCCTCAGTTCTTCCAAAATGGTTACCATCTTACGATTATGTCATTTCTTCCTCAAGCACATCTTTCTCAGACTGCCTCACTCACAAAATAACCTAGGTATTTTCATTTTCTTTAGGTCTATATGGAATTTCCCCATCTTAAAAACGCAACTAGCCAGCTAACAGAGACAGACGCAGAGGCATGAGCACAAGGAGTATATCACTAACTCCACCTAGGGTCTTGTGCTGTCTTCCCTCTCTCACCCTCAAGTACCCATAGGCTCTCCCACTGCTGTTCTTTAGTTCCTGACACACAGTTGGATCCTTACAATGTTAAACTAGGAGCAAGAGGTACTGCTATAAGCAGCTTCAGCCCCCACTCACACCATTCTTGCCCCTGTGTAGTTTCCGAGAGCCTTATGGACCTGTTAGATTCTCATACACTTACTAGGAGATAAGATCTGGATTTTGGATGCCTGGCTTCTTAGCTTATTTCTTTTGCTGAGGTGCTAAGCAATCTCAGATCAGTCATTGAATGAGAGCTGCCACAGTGCAAACCACAGGTCAGGAGTTGAAGCCCAAGTCATCTGATCACCTATTTCCTATTTCAAGTCCCTCCTATTTTCCCCAACGTTTTTACCTTCCTCCTTTGTTTTTTTTTTACTCTTTATTCTGCCTCTGACAGCTGCTGGCCCTTGCTACCGCTTGTAACTTGTTCTCCCAATTCCCTGCCTTTACAAAACTGTACAGTCAGGATACAGGAGGGGGAGGACATCCACGCATGCACACACTGCAGTAAGGCTTCTCTGCTTCAGTGCACAGCAACCAGCATGACAGGAAGCTGTGTTTCCAAGCATCTGTGCTTCTGCAGAGTGGTGTGTAATGTTCAGAGCTCACAGGCAGCTTCTTGCTGCACAAGCCAAGTGTCCTGAGAAGGGGGATGTATACTTAGAATCATAGAATGGTTTGGGAAAGGACCTTAAGATCATCTAGTTCCAACCCCTTGCTATAGGTAGGGACGCCTCATATTACATGCTTATATAGGCAAACACAACAAGCAAGTCTGTATACAGACCTTTTGGCAGCTGATCAATTATTCAGATAGCCCTAGGAGCACAAGGAATATGGAATACAGTGCATTGGCCCTTCCTTAATCTCCACTCCTCCAGGAATTGCCACTGGCTGGTGACCAGATTAACTTCTTCACTTGCTGTTATTCATGCAATGTGTTTGTGTACCTTCCCCTCAGCCTTCTCTCTCCTTTGTTGTATCTTTCTGTATAAAATACATTCCTCTTAGGCACCAGTCCCTTTTGCTCTCCACCTTGCTCTGTTTGCAGTGTACCTCACTACCCTACTCCAACCCATACCAAAATGCTCCATCTACAGATTCCTTGCTGTAAACAACTAGCAGAATTTTCGGTGCCGTCAACATCCATCTCCGTTCCTCAGCAGACTCATGAGTTTTTATGCCATCTACAACTGTGCTGTATGAATCAGTTTCTACACTACCCAACATCATTAAAACACAAACAAACAACAACAAAAGCCAAACAAACATCAAGGTGCTCATTCTCCTGTTGGCAGCTTCTTAAAAAGCTTCAAAAAACCTGCACTTTTAGAAACTCAGGAAGCAAATTCTGGTTCAGGCCTTTTCCCCTCACTCCTTACTATCAATGTTCGAAAGTCTCAGGATTTCCGCGGCACTAGGCTCCTAGCTCTGCATGCTTGAGGCTGCCACCTGCTGTGAGTGCTGGGAAAGCAGAAAGTTGGGAGTGTAGAGAGTGAAGAAAAACTGAGTAACAACAGCCAGAAACGCAGCAGAAGAGTAGATCCTACCCACAACAAATGCTCCTGGGGGTTCTTATGCTGTCCTGGAAACCACTGTGTCCTGGTAACAGGAGCTGCAGAAGACAGTCAAGCCTCCATCTATCCATAAGGAACAGTTTAATTCACCTGTATGTTTTTGGACTTGAGCATACAACACTGTAGTTGATGCGGAAGATAGATAAACCTAGAACGTTGAGTCCTGAAAGCTGCTGGCACAATCCGAACCAATTAATCTTCACAGAGTGGATGTGCTCTAATAGGATGCTCAGGCACACACCATTCATCAAACCACATCTATCTATCATGCTGCACCAGATACAGAGTTTGGCAGTGCTGCTGCATAACGGTACTCCTCTGAATCAGCATAATGTAGTTTCTTTCCATAATTACTTCTATTTGTCCTGAGAAAGGGGAGCCAAAACCTCTTACAAAACACTACTTATTTCTTAGGAAGACATTAAAAGAAAATCAAATCTTGACACAACTTTCCTGACAGAATGAGAAGCTCATTTGCTGTAAGCATTTTAAGCTCTTCTTTTTGAGGATGGGGTGCCCCAAAGAGATGCCACGGGCATGAGTGTGACTGTACTTTCAAACTGTATATAAATAGCAACTGTTATGCCACCCCAAGCAGTGTTCCTACATCTGATGGTAAAGCAGCTGCTCTCAGTTTCAATTTGTTCTCATAACACTCAACACAGGCAGCGGAATAAGAGATCCTGATAAGAGACACATATATCAATATAGGTATACAGGAAAGGAAATTAGGCACTGCTAAGGGAAAAGGCAAATGCCGTCCTCCATGAGAGATTCCAATGAGCAAAGTGGATCATGCACACCAAGACAAAACAAAGCACCCGTCATCTTTTTCAGAAAGGCCTTTCTGAACTCTCTTGTCCACGTAAATTCCACTTTTATAGACTGGCCATTTTAATTTGTAAGAAAGTTATATCAAAGTAACATAAAGGAAACAAATACTCCCATTTTACACTCCATTTAAGTTAATAGTAAAAAAAAGGCAGCACAAACCCTCAGATTACTGGGGATGGCTAAAACAAACTGAAGTGACAGAAAAGATTCTTTGTTGAGAAAGACTAAATGTTTATTCATGCTTTAATCAGGAAGAAGGAAATCAAGTGACTCAGTATACAACTTGAAGATGAGCAAGTTATTCTTAGTTGCTTGACATGTACTGGAACAACCAAAGAGAAAAAAAATCACTACTTCAGCTAACTAAAACAAACTTCTTCCCACCACATCGCTATTTAGCCTGCAAAACTCACCACTCTTCTTTCCCTTTACCCTCATACAAGGAATTTCCTGTAACTGCTCTATGCAGCAAAACCAGCTTCCCAAAACCATGCAGAATTTTCATGCAAGCACATCACAAACTGTAGCTCTAATGCCTTCTTTTAACTGACAAAGGGAATTTGCTCAGATAGGAAATTATTTTCCTCCATGGAACAGACCTCCTTCACCAAGATGACAGCAGCCAACTCAGCAACAACTTCCACTTGAGCAGGCTATTCAACACCAGAACAGCCATTCTCTCACACTCCTCGGAAACTACGTGGTGCTGACCATCACCAGAACAAACAGGGCTATAGGATAGCTTCTTGAAGAGAAAAGAGTGAAAAGCGAACAACATTAGGTTGAGTCTGAGTTTCAAATGGCATTCTTCCTTGTCAAGAATTACCAGCTCATGCCTTTTACCTACACTGCTGCCTCAGCCCAAGCTGAAACATGTTGTTTCAGCCCAAGGATGTGTTATTCCCCCATTCTGAGCCATGGAAAGCAGCTATGGAAACATCTATCTGAACTCTTCCTAACCATGGCTGTGCACCATGCTGCTACTTCATCAAGCTTCTGACAGCTTTCCCACATGCTTTCTCACCTAAACCTAACAGCCTGTTGGCACGTTTTTACAAGGGAACTTCAAAGGGATCATCCCCTGGTGCACTCCCAAGAGGAAACTCCAATGCATCTCTCTATGTCCAAGTGACTATCATTCTTTGTTTGAGGCTATATAAAAAGGCAGAGTAGCTAATGGGAGCACAATATGCAAGTTGCCAGTGCAGCTCTGTGATTTACAGCATCTAATGAGCAAATCCAACAATGATGTTTGTTGTCTACCATAAAACCAGACTGATGTAAGCGGTGATTAGAAGCAATTAGCTCCATGCAGCACTAAATAACTTTCCACTGTTAATGTATTCTTTTCCCCACACCATCAGAGGTACACAGGCAAATATATGAAATAAGGCATACTCCATCTGACCCTCATATATTCATACACCTGGGTCAGGTGGAGGGTAATGGGGAAGCAAGAAAAAACGAGGATGGAACTAGCTCACATTTCAAAGCATACACACATGTAGCTGAGTAACCCAAGCCATTTCCCAAGCCATCTCTACCACAATCTTCATGGTATTCAAGCGCTGCTCCCAGTAGTAACAGTGCAACAAAGCCACCACAGCTTGCAGCATCCTGAAAATTAGGGATGTGTTGATCAGACTGTCCAAAGAAGCAGCAGCTGTCAAGTAAACACACGCATCTGTTTCAGGGAATTATTCATATAAGTTTTGACCATGGCCAGGAATGGAGGTCCCAGCAGCACTCCAGGTCCCTGTTCGAATGCCTGAATGCACTCCCAGGGAATTCATTTTTCCCTGACATCTAGTTGGAATTTCCTGTGTTCCATTTCATCCTGCTCACCTCCCAGGAGAGTCTCTCTCTGCCTTCTCTGCACTCTCACATTTGGCAGCTGTAGGCAGCAGCAAGATCTCCCTTACTCAACGTCTCAATAAGGTCTTATGTTACCCTAAGGGTACCCATTCCCAAGAGGTCATGGTTAAGAGCTTCCCTTCAGTGTCAGACGGAGCAGTTCTGTTGCCTGCACCTCTTTTTCTACCCTACACTCCCAAACACTTATGTGATGCTGTATTAGTAGAGTGAACCAAAGCTTCTGGTAGCACAGTGTGGCTGAGTGCCTGTCTGGATCAGTCGCCTTGTCCCAAAAAGATCACTTAGAGAGCCTGCAGGATGACTCCCTGGAGAGCTTCGTCTTTCAAAAGTGCTGCTTATGATGACAATTTGTGCAGTCCCAGATTCCCTGCCTTTCCCTCCCCTACTTCCCTTCTGAAAAGCCAGAGAGAAAAGGCAAGGGGGGGGATGAAGCAAAAAGCTGGCGTGTGGCAGTTTGAAATGAGCAAGATGTTAACTAATTTTTACTTTTAATCTTCTTTTTTGCTGCAAAGTGGGCCATTCAGGCATCACATCTTCTGCATTTTTCCTTGCTTCTTTCAGATAAGCATATTGGGGCAGAACTTGCCAGCTGTCTGCCTCCTTCGCCTTCTGCTACCATTATCCTGAGGTACCACCCCACCTTCTGGCCCTCCAGCTTGGGGGGGGGGGGGGGGGGGG
>JAOEHY010046229.1:0-25466 GCA_025447955.1 Psilopsiagon aurifrons
CCCATGGCAGGGGGGTTGGAACTGGATGATCTTAAGGTCCTTTCCAACCCTAACTATTCTATGATTCTGTGATTCTAAGCACTCTTGACTTTGGTTCTCTTAGTACTGTAAATGTAGTCCCTGATCCCAGAGGAAGTGAATGCTGTTCCTGGAGCTAAATATTTGAAAGGATGAGCATAGAGATCCTGATAGTCATTATGGTCATCTCTTAATGCCAGATTTGTACAGTGCAAGCATCCAGTTGATAATTCGTTCTTGGATTTCTACTGCTTGTGAAACTTTGCTTATAAATCAGTTGGTTTATTTCCAGGGAGACAAGGGAATTGTCTTTTGCACACGAGATGCCTCTCTGTTCTTGGATTTGACTGTAAGTAACTTAGAATGCCAAGCACTCTGGGGTGGAGAGACAACACCCGGTCTGGTTAGGACACAGTTGCTATTAATCCATATGGTACTTAGGTTCTGTGTCTCAGGAGTTCTTCCTGCTGCGTTCAGCCTCTGTCTCATCCTTGAAGTCAATGTCCGGCAAGAGCAGATAGGTGTGGTGGCTGGAGCAAGCGGCCTGGGAGGAAACCAGCCTCTTGGAATGATTCCCTGTGGCTTGTCCTGGTGGAGAAGAGGTCTGAGGTGCTACAGGAGGCAATAGAGGGGGTGAAGGACTGTGTGTTGCCACTTGCTTATGTTCATTCTTGTCCATGGGTGCTGCCTTTTCTTCAGGCTGACAGCCACTGTCATCTTCTGAGAGGTAAGCCAGAGAAGGGTTCTGGCCTATTTATCTTGGAGTATTGACTACTCTTTAGAATGCCTCAAGCATTTTCATGTTGCTTAGCTGCTGCAGTACAGCTTAGTGTAGAACATAGTCAGGTTTTGTTTTGGTTTCTTAATCAGGCTGAATTAAGTTGTTTGGTATTCAGTCAAGAAAATCAAGGAAAACAAGGTGCTTGATGTTCTTTAGGTTAAGTAGAATTTGTGAAAGTTTCAAACCTCATCCTGAAAGTCGTTGGTTTGTAAATCATCCCCTTTGTAATAATATTGATTAGACAGTCATTGCTCAATATTTTATTAGCATATTTGTGCTGCTTTGCGTCAGTCAAAAAGCACAAAGGAAGTAGTTGCTTTACAATTTGAATACGATTTGTGCAGTTTTCCAGAACAGTCCAGGATAGGTGCTGGATGATCTGCTGCCCGAAATATGTGAGGTTATTCCACAGAATTGTGTCGAAAGACACACTGCCTGCCAAGTAGGTAGAAAGTTGTGGTGGTTCCATAAGTGAATTACTAATTAGCACTCAAGTTGTTTTTATTGATACAATTCACTGGATTCCTAATTAAGATGTCTGTACAATGTGCTTCTGTTCGTGCCTGACTTGTAAATATGTTTTGCTTAATAGAACTGTGCTGCTTTTGAATTCCAGCCTCCAGTCCCTTTGGAATTTGCCTCCACTGACTTGCATCAAATGAAAGGGATTTTTCCAGATATCCCTGTCCTATTTTCCTCTTTCTGCTTCTCTCGGCAGACTTTGTCTCTTAATGATACTTAAGATTGACTTGCAGTGCTGTTGAAAGTCAAGCAGCCATGGTGTTTGAACTACTGCTGTTCCCATCGCTGCAGAAGTTTAATGTGTGGCTTGGGCAGACTATATAAAGAACTGAGATTGGTCGCCATAAACAAGGTCTTGAAGGTATCGATTTTTTGTTTTCAGACGGTCCATACGGAATATTTGCTGGCAGAGATGCGTCCAGGGGACTAGCAACTTTCCGTCTAGATAAAGATGCGCTCAGAGATGAGTATGATGACCTATCGGACTTAAATGCTGTACAGATGGAAAGTGTGAGAGAGTGGGAAATGCAATTTAAAGGTAAAATCTCAAATTAGCAGCACATCTTTAGTTTAAGGAAATGCTTTTAACAAAAATGACTGATTTGGGTTTGGGGCAGCTTTTAAAGAGACATTGACAGTAATATTTGTAATGCAGTGTAACATTCTTGGGAAAAGACCAGGGATTTCAGGCCTTTCTCCTAATGGAGAGGATTTCACTATATCCCACTATAGCTTTTTCAACCTTTTATTTAGAATTGCTCGCTCTTCAGCGCAGAATTTCACTGTCGAAGCTCAGCATATCTTAGCTTGTTGGAATTCTGATTAGGATTAAGAGCTGCTTTGGTATTAAGCATTGAACAAGTTTGTCCTGAAATAATTTCTCAAAAGCATGAAGTATGCCACTGGAGGAAGGGTAAGTAATTTTTCACATGAATTGAAATCAAAACAGGCTGGTTTTAATAAAATTCGTGCTGGTTTTAACCGCAGCGTTCTGAGTCAGTGTGATACAGCTTGCCTCATTAGCTGTGGGAGAATTGAAACCCAAGTACTCACAGTAGAGAAAGCAGGGAGCAGTGGTGGCAGCAAGATTGTTTTAGGAGCTAAGCTTGCTGATACTTTGCCATCAATTTCAGTGTATGAGTGAATTTGTGGTAGTGCAGGCTGAGTAGCAAATGCAGCTGCCTTTGATTAAAATGGAATCATTGATCTTTTTCAGAAAAATATGACTACGTTGGTAGGCTCCTAAAACCAGGGGAAGAACCATCAGAATACACAGATGAGGAAGATACCAAGGATCACACTAAACAGGAATGAACTTTGTAAACAACCAAAGTCAGGGGCCTTCGGAACTGCAACCTCTTATTCCCCATCACAGAATGTCCTGCATCTTTGGGTACAGTTCATCTGCTGCGAAAAACATTCAACAGGTTTTGTACAAGGAAAATAATATACTCACAAAGGAAGATTTGAATACTAGACATTCTTTGTGCTGCCAGACTTTCTGTTGCAGTTTATTTGTAATGTCTGGTTAGGCTTTGTTAGTGAAGAGGAGCCAGGGGTTTAAAGGCAAAAACGCTATTCCTTTTTATCAGTAAGCTGAAGCCTTCAAATAGTATGCACTAGAAGCTCTCTTAAAAGACCTGAGTCTCCAAGCTCAGTTGAAGGTTTGAATCTTGTTTCATGCGTGTCTCCTCCTTCAGCATTAAAGTGCTTGTGTACATCAGTATCAGTAGGTTAGACTACCGAAACTGGTGTTAAAATGTGAATTACCAATTTTGTTTTGTATGTGGGCATTAGTAGCCCTGGCAGAATACTTCAGTTCTCTAAGAGAAGTCCATGTAGATTAGGATGGGGGTGTAAAATTCATCCTTTTCTCAAAAGGATTGGGTAAAACTGTGTCCCCTGCAACAACTATTATCTGAAGCCTGCCTCTCCCTACCTTTTCCCATCCTCTAAATGAAATTGAGTATTAATTGTGCCTTATTTCGCTAACATAGACTTGAATTGTTTTAAGGGATGGCCCCAAAATTGTCGTTTCATAGTCACTACAAGCAGCATTGAGACTGAAGTTAAAATATTGACTGGAAAACCTTGATGTCATTCTGTGCATAGAATGTAAAAGAGGAATACTCAGTGTTACTGCCATATGCTAATACTACATATACTCAGATTAGCATTGTGATGGCCAAATGCATACTCCCATGCTTCTTTTTAAGTAATTACAAACACAAAATGTCACCCTTCCTCCTCTTCCAGAAGCTGCCTAACTTTTGGGAGCGTAGCCTTCACACCCCTGTAGAGTGAAGGGGCATGTGCGCGTGTGGATGTATGCGTGTCTGTCTGAATGCAAGACTGGGGAAGGATTGTTTCTGCAGATATTGTAAATACAAGTACCATTTTAATAAAGCATGTACAATACCAACCAGCTGTCAGGCTGTGTATGGAAGCTGCTGAGTAGAGCTGGAACACAAAGGAAGGAGAAAAAGCCTTGAACATGAAGCATCCAACCCCTGTTCATGCTGTTCCTTGTCCTCAGGGTGTCATTTTTTTCCTTTCAAGTCCCAGCTTTTGAAGAATCTTGAAGACTTAACTGAGGTAAGCTTTAATTAATAAACCCATACCAATGCGGTTTTGGTGGGGGAAAAAATAAGTAACTGACGGGGAAGGATTTTAGGAAATCATGTGATCTACAGTAAGAGGAATATGCCTTGTAGCACTAATAGGAAGGTACTGGAGATTTGTACGCGGGTATCACTCAACCTGTTGCAGAAGTTTCACCATCTGTTCTGCCGACTTTGGAACAATGACAGTATTAAGTTCATGACTTGCAGATTTAGGTCTTGCCTCTGTACCTCTGCTTGCAGCTCTCACCTATGACAGGTCTGCAGTAACAAGTACCTACAGCCACATTCTGCTGACCTGTAACCTGTGAAATTCCAGGCAACGCTTCTTTTTTTATTACTATTTGAAAAAAATTTATACTGATGTAAATGAAACAAATAAACAAAACTCCTCCAGCCAGGAGCTAGGAGTACTTACATACCAGTTCTTTATCTGGGTGCTTCACAGGGGTGCATTTTTAGCTAAGTCTTGCTGTAAAAGGTATTAACCCTGCATTTCATTCGCAGCATGGAGTACAACATTCACTTTTAGGTTTTGTGCCAGCTGTTGCATTTCCTCATGGCACCAGGATGTGAATAGCTGTGGAGTGGGAAGGGGCATTTACCCAACTGTCAGGACAGTTACAATGCTGTGTTTTCTTGACCTATGTGCAGCCTTTTCCTTTCTCTTGCTGAAAGAAATGTGGTGACAATCACAGTGCAGATACATGAAACTTGTATTATTACTGTTTTAGAACAGCAGCACTACTATTTTTACTTTATGGTGTAAGCTTGGTTGAACAGCAGGACAGGTAAAGCAGGAGTTCCCTTTTGAAATAACTTAGTGAAGAATACAGAGAAGAATACAAACTATCCTATGACAGCAGTATGTTCCATAGACTTAGGCCAGTATTTTGATGTTTAGTGGATCTAAATTAACCTCGTTCACCCTACATCCAACATCAGTAGCGATTTAAAGCTGGCAACCTAGAAAAAAAAGTGCTTTAAAGTGCATCATAGACCTCATCTTTATAAAAGAATTGACACACAGAATAATTTCGAGTAACATCAGATCCATCAGTACAATTAATGTAACAGTGGTATGAAGGCATTCATCCTTGCAACATTTGTCTCAATCACCTGATCAAATTACACTGTTAAGTAAAATTTACAGCTTGATACTGACCATATGTTAAATTGTATTTTAGCAACATAAGGGAGTTGAAGGGACTGTTTCTTATCATCACTGGAAACAGAGCATACTTCCAGTTTAATCCAACTTGTTTTCCTAGGTTAGACTTAGCATTGAACTGATTTGAATAGGCACTTGTTTTGACACTTCTGATTTGTACACCGCTTCCCAAAAGTCTTTTAATATAGCAGTAAACCTATTTTTAAACCACCTTGATTTAAAAAAAGTTGTTGCTTGACCAGGATATCTTGAATTTCCACTAACAACTAGGGAGCTATCATTTTACATGCTTGTTTCTATCTTTTTATTGAGTTAGATCTACTTTTCCTTGGCAAAAGTTTAAATTTTGTATTCTTCAGAGTTGGACACAACTTGTAGCAGCAGTTTGGCACTCTTCTTCTGGACTTACTTCACTCCAAATATCTTGGTTCTAAGTGATTTTCTAACTTTTTTTTTCCTGCAAAGTTAGTTTTAATTTCATTTCATTGTAAAGGATGAGGAACAGTTAAACCTCCGCTTTGTTTGAGTCTCTCCGATAACTTTACAATAAAAGTTCATGGGATTTTATTTCCTCCAGGAAACAGAGGCATTGTTGGGAAAATAGTACAAAGTACTAATCAAGACCTAGTACTTTGAATAGAATGGTTATCCTAGCTCTGCTTTGGGCTGGTTTTGGTTTTTAGGACAGCTTGTATAGTTTTTTGTGACATATAACTCACTGGTTTTAGCCACTCAGTGCTGCTGTGTTGCTGAGGTTCATTATTAAGCTCAGAGCACTTCTGTGATGAAGTCCTTCGTTCTAACCCATGTTAACGCTGCAACACAGGCTGTGGAGAAAATCCTGCCCCTGCCATGCCTGACAGCTCTTTCAGGCATGAATGGAATGATGCAACTGCAGCTTTGGCTATTTACCTCTTTTCCTATTTAACATCAGTAATAACACAAGCCTGGCCTTGAAAGCTTACTTAAATATGGAAACCAGACAAATTCTGTATGAATGTTACTGGCCAATCCTTCTGGCTTCTACATTATGATTAAAGGTGGATGTTTACTTTCTAGATAGATCGGGCTTTAAAGCTTGTGTCCTGAGTTCAACAGTGACAGTCATTTTTCTCCTTCTTAGTAGCTGGTGCAGTGCTGTGTTTTTGACTTTCAGCCTGGGAACAGTGCTGATAACACCGATGGTTTGAGTTGTTGCTCAGTAATGTTTACTCTGATCAAGGACTTTCTGAGCCTCATGCTTTGCCAGGGAGGAGGGGAAGCGGGAGGAAGCAGAGACAGGGCATCTGACCCAGACTAGCCAAAGAGGTATTCCATACCACAGCACGTCATGCCCACTGTATAACCTAGGGGCAGTTACCTGGCAGGATGAGATCACTGCTGGGGTCGGGCTGGGTGTCACAGTCAGTGTGTGGTGAGCGGTTGTATTCTCTTCCCTTGTTATTTCCCTTATTATTATTGGTGGTAGCAGCCAAGGTTGGTTGAAATGCAGGTGAAGAGAAGGGCGTTTACCTGAACTTAAAAACACAAAGAAAACCCCAAACGAAAGCCAAAGTGTTCCTTTCCCTTTGCAGAGTCTTGTGGTTTTGTGTTTTTTTTTTTCCTCTACCAGAAGGCAGCAACTTTAATCTGTTCCAGAGAGGTCTTGTCTGGCACTGCAGCCTTCCTGAAAGATTCACAATTTTAATTGCCCCCGTTCTGCTTACAAAGTTCACTTTCTCCTTTTTGTGACAATCATATTTTACCAACCGCTCACCAAAGCCTACACATTACCACTCTTTAGGCATCTAACAATAAAGCACCTTCTCGAAGTGTGATGTTCCTGTGGTAAGTTGGGATTTGTTAATAGACTGCAACCATTCAATTACTGTTAGTATAAAAACTCCCTTTCTCTTGACTGACTCCAGCCCCCATTTAACAGGGATGAAATCACTGCCCTTAGCTTTTATATATTTTACTAGAAAGAAACCTCAACTAATCAGCTTTGAAAGTTTAAACTACAGCACCACCTTAGAACTGGTAGCAAAGATGATTAAATTTCTTTAAAATGTATAAAACTGACATTTAAATGGTACTCTGAATTCTTTTGTTACTTGGGTCATACAACAATGATACCTGACAAGTTAAAGCCCATCATGGGGTTAGGTTTTGGAGTTGGTCTGTTTACAGCATTTTCATAGTGGAGTTTGTGGAAGTGCACATTGCAAAGGGATGTTGTCACCTCTCAATACAAGAAATGAAGACAAACCTAAACAAGGAAAGGTCTAAGACCTGCTAAGTTTAGCAGTAGTCTACTGTTAGAATACAACCAGGCTTAAGAAAGACAAATTGAAGGTTGGCTCAGTGGACCATATGCATTGGAAAAGATGCTGGGCACACATTATGGCTCTGCAGCAGGTATGACAGCTATTGAAAGGTGCTTCACTGCTTTAAAAGCCATACAGAGAAACAAGCTGCTTCGCCAGGAAAGTCTCTGGGGTCTATTCTGAAAGTCATGGGTTTGTTCTCAGCTCAGCATGCAAACACCAGCAATGCAAGTGTCTTTTTTGCGACCTGTCTGCAAGGGGAGAGAGGGAAGATTCAACCCTTTGGGAAGTGAATGAAGGCACTCCTGAAAGGCAGATGGAGCTGCAGACGGAGTTGCAGATGTAATTGGGTGTATTTTCATCCACATCAAGAAAATGAGACTAAGCAGTGAGGCCTGCAGGACAACCCAGCAGGTCAAGTATTCACTCTCTTTGCTTTCAGCCATATTTCTCATTCACCTGTTGTCTTCAACAAATAGCTGGTCACATGAAGAAAAATAATACTGAACTTGAGGAAAGGTGGCTCACATTCCAAGAATCACTTCAGCCATTAACAGGCTGTGTGTCCCTGAGACCTTAGTGCACCAGAAGCAACAGGAGTTCACAAGCAAAGCTGCGGCACATACTTTCAAGTCCTTTTTCTTCACACTTTGGGTTGGGGGAAAAAAAGGCTGATACAACACAACACTATTCAGTTGATAACACGAAATTGCACACACTGAAAGCTTAATCTGCACATTTCCCAATGATAACTGAAAGGAATTATTTTAAATCTATTGTATATACAATTTCAACCCAAGTTTACATTCACATCATTTTCTTGGATAGCAAAAGGCATGGGTCAGATCAAACACAACATTGAGATGTGGCGCTTCCACATATTTATAGGATATTACTTGAAATACTGGAATGCGCTCATTTAAATTCATTTAGAGCAGGCCACTTACAAAAGGCAGGATAAAAATTAATGGAGGAGTTAAAACTTCGGAGATGAGTTTAAAACCCCACACGTGGCTGCCACTAAGCTGGGGCTCCTTTGTGGGTTAAGGCATTTGTGCTGTCTGTCACTTGTTTTCCTTCAGAAGTTAACTGAAGTCTCTTCTGCAGCTAACTAACAAAAAGCTGGAGTAATTCTCACCCTTGAAAGAAAGTTCTTTTTGAGTCTTTAAAAAAAAGGGACAAAGTTAATAAGACATTATGGGATGCAAACCTCCCCATTTCTCAGCTACAGAAATGGGTTTGTCTTTGAGCAATTTATGTTCAGTGAAATAGTACTGAGACCCATTTGAAATTGTTTGGGCTTAGCTAGCACAGTTTGAGCAGAACTTCATTCCAATGTTGCAAAATAAAGCAAAAAACGAAGTTTACAAGGAATACCTGGTTTCCCTCCAAACACATTTTTATTACTTGAAATATGGAAAAAAGAAGAAACTTTTAAAAATGATGCCTCTCCTGCTGGAACACTTCAAACCCATCGGCAAATTCCAATGAAGACACCTTTCAAGCTGAGAATAATGTGACTACTTCGCTATTTTAACAACCTGCACAAACTGTAGATACTGTTTGTTAATTACCCTACGAAATCACCAGATCCATTTTTCCCTGTATTTTTCTGCTTCTTGAGTTATTAAGAATCAGTACTGAAGGAAATACCTGAAAAACTATCCCAGTTATGTCCACTCAAATTCCATACTCAATAAAATACTGTGGAGACCCTGAAAAAAAAATAGAAACTATGTCTCTAAATAGAATCCAGAAATGCAGTTTTGTACTTCGCTGCACATTCTCAAGTGTACTTTTGCACAAAAGCGTACTTTTAATAGTTAAAGAGCAAACCAATTGTGTAGATCCTTCTTTTACATTTAAGATTCTATATATAACATAATTTTTTGCTTTGGTAAAATACAAATAATGGGAAAATCTGGGTAAAGAAAGCACAGTAAATAACATGGGTGTATCATACCTTTCGTAAGAAACATGAGCTGAAATGTAAGGCATCCCCAAAGTATTTTTTGCATATGCAAGGAATGCAGTTCTTTGTAAACAAAAGCTTGAGGAAAGCAATACTGAAGCTAAAGAATCTTCCCCAGGATCCTTCCGATGATCCCAAAAGCAAGAACAACTCTCCTAGGGTAAATGTTGTAGAACTAAATCCTGTGAAAAAGTGAATCCAATTCTCTGTCTTCTCATAACATTTTTAATCGCCTATTAGATTGCCTCGCCTTGAAGATCTCCAAATGGAGAGTGATGTAAAAGTTGATTCTCAAGGGTTCAAGCTTCTCTTCAGTCTATTTTTCCAGTACACCACTTTCTATAGATTTTGTGGTAGCACTGTTACAGACTATGGATGCTGGCACAGTATTCCCACCTGTAATGTTTCCTAGTGCCTGGGTCTGACAAGCAGCCGTTGGTTTAGTGGCCAGAAGCGGTCTAGAAGAATTAGACTGATATCTGTGATGACACGCATCCTCACCTGTTGCGGCAACTGGTCTCTTTCGGCCAGATTCTTCACTAATAGGAGGCTGAAAATAAACATTGACAACCTGTTAAAGGTTTTTCTGTAGGGCCAGGTATTTACCTTTTCACATACTTCAGGGATCAAAAAAGAAAGAGCATTCCATAATTAGGCCCTTTGTTAGGCCTAGTAATCTTACGTTATTTGCAACTCGCTGATGATATTCTAAAGCTTTCCTGGCCATTTAGCTAGAAGTGCAAATGTGTAAAATAGCAAGGACTTTTGACAGTCTTAGAGTATAATTTATTTGTTCACCCCTCAGATATTTGCCACAACTGGAAAATGGAGGATTTGAGAAGATGATGGTAATGTAGTGTACCATAACCCAGTCAGGAAAAGCATGGCAGCACTATACTCTGGAATCACACAGCTTAAGTGTTCAGCAGTCAACAGGAAGGACACAGCGCATCTGGCATATGAAATCTCAGCGAAGACATGCCTGTCACCCATCATTCAGAAATGATAGTGGAGCATGAATTCATTTGCCACATTCTTAAAGGGTACAGAAGTCATCAGTCTTACCAGATGACAGGTAACCTATTTTTTCCTATTTATTTAATTACACAATGAAAACACACCAACGCTTTTTACATTTCAGCCACCACATCTCAGCACTGGACTTTGGCTCAAAAAAAGAACATCTAGCCATAAAAGTGCGCATTTTATTTGAATTTCATTTTTCAATCATGCTGTTTCTAGCCATTGACAGGATTTGTAAAGCTGCCTTTCTGTGCAACAACACTCTGTTCTCAGTTTACCTTGCACTAGAACTACCTGTACACTAAGTATTTATTGAAAATAAGTATTGAAACTTACATCTACTCGGAAGTCCTCCAGCCTCTTAAATTTACTGAGGTATTCTTGCAGTTTGGGATCCACAGCTGGAGTCTTGTGCTGAGAGTATTTTAAATAAGCCCAAAATTTTTCCAGTCCATATAGCTGACCTAATAATGGAAAAAGGCAATTTTACTGATTTACAAAGGTCAGATTTAACTAAAAACTTAGTTATTCACTGGTAATTATATGTTTAAGAGAACTGAAAAGGAACATGAACAAAAACTGCTCCTGAATTGGTTAACAGGTCAGTGTCAAGGAATTGGGATTATCTGCCATCTAAAGCCCCCCCCCCCAGTGTGAGCAGTGACAGGCCTGTGATAATTACCAGCTTCATAGTCTTTCTTTGTTTCTTCTTGGAAATCCTGAAATATTTCTGGCCTGAATTTCTTCTCTAGGCCATAGCTGTAAAATCTAAACAAGCATTCCAATCCATACCTGCAACAGAACAGAGAGGCATGAAAATCTTGCACCTGTGCTCCTCATTCCTCAGAAGGATGACAGTTTTTAGTCTCTCCTTGTATTTAAAGTAAATGCACAATCTCATTTTACCTTCTCATGAAAAACATTTCCTTATGATTGATTTTATTAACCTACTGTTCTGAAACTTCTTCACAAACAAACAAAACTGACTTCAGAAAATCAAGGTTATCCCCCGGTTTTAACTTACACACATAACAAAATGGAGACAAGTGCTTTTGCGTCTTTGGTATGCCTGGGTTTCAACATAAAACCAACCATTGTGGGTCACACCAGAAGCCAGCCCAACCCACCATCACTGCAAAAACCTAGCACGCAGGGCAGGACTCTGTGTTCTTTAAGTACCCACACCACGCAGTGCCAGAGTTTCTGCCTCAGATTTAGTAACAAGCAGTCACTGGTGCTGCCTTGGGCCTCCAGGTAACTGGCACCTCCTCCTGTTCTGCATCACCTTAGTCCCCCCTTAAGAGCCTTCTGAAGTTTCTCCTGTTAAACGTATCCTCAGATAATCACAGAGCTTCAAAAGAGCTCAGAACAGAGATACAAGATGTTATTAAAGCCACCCTTGCACCCAAGGGACTCAGAAAACATAACTGACTTCCAGGATTTCCATAGCCAGAACTTAGCATTCAAAACACTGGGCTACCTCATCTCTGTAGCTAAGAGAGGTGAGGAGAACTGAGTGAAAGATCAGGAATTACATCAAAGTGCTGAAGGGGCAGTGGCCATTTCACTGGTACTTTGGTAAGCAAGAAGTAATTTGAACAAGTTGAATGAAGTTAAAAATGTCTTCATCTATGGAAGGGATAATCTTAAGAGTGTTAGGAAGTATAAAGCTGACTTGTCACAATCAACAAATTGCAGGACTTTGAAGCATTCAGGACCAATTACAAGTCAGGAAATGCTGCATGTTTAGCTATTTGTCTGCAAAGCACAAATATATACAAACAGATTTTGGCATTAAAAGAACTTACACAGACTGCTACTTTAAAGATTTACAAAGAGCCAAAGCTAATACTAAAAATAATCAATTCAGATACATGTTAACTTCTCAGTCATTAAAAGGAATGGTAAGACTTCAACAGTGTGTAACTTCCACGAAGAAGCAAATACCTGTAGTGTTCTTCTGCATCATCCAGAGCGAGTTGCCTGAATTCTTCATACATTTTCTTGTTAAAGTGATCTCTCAGAAAAAAGGACCAGAAACGAAAAAGTGTGTTCATTTCTTGGGACTGGCCAATTCCCAACCGTTTCCTCTCTGGGAGAAAAAAGGGCAGTTAAAAAAACCCAACCTGCTTCCAATTTTTCAGAACAAGTGCTTTTCCAATAGCAATAAACACACACGATTTTCCAGAAACTTGTTTAAATTTCAGTGTAGTTTTTTTTGTCAGGGTGTGTGAAGTTAAATGGAAAGCAGAGGTCATAAAAGAGAAGCATCAAATGAATTTTGCTTTCTTTCCCCAAGAATAATGATGTTTGAGGAACAATGTGAAGAAAATGGCATCAGAAGACACCTGGTAAATTCCACCTAAAATTTTAGGAAGTGCATTTAGCAAAGCTTACCCATTAAACACCTTCGACGGTATTTGTGGTACACCTGTTGAGTAAAGCCATTTTCTTTTAACAGTTCATGAGAAGGATGTTGGAATTTTGGAAGAGAATTTGGGGTACACCCATAACTCCCTGCTAGTGGAGTTCCTTCTGAAGGTGAAGTATTGGAACTCCTGAAGGAAAGAAAAAAAAGCCACCACCAAAACATAAATGTAGTTCTGTCCTTTAAACAGAATGCTGTTCTGCAAGATCAGTTTTCAACCATTCTATCAGAATAACACAGCCACCTGGGCTCACCAGAATAACACGCACACATGGGCTCCAGCCATCTGCTTTTGGGGGCACCTCAACCAAAATCAAATTCTGTGCTAGTATGTCGAAACAACCCCAGGCAGTTACAGATGATGATGACTGAACATGGCTGTAATGCCTGAGTTTAAAGGATGATTAAAGGCAAAATCACTGCTACTATATCATGGATCAACAAACAACATCATGAACATAGTCAGCCTAGCTAGCTTACTTCTGGAAAGTCTTGTATTCTGGGTTTTGTCTTTCTTCATTGCTTTTCCCTTGCTTCCACTGTATTTGTCCTTTCTTACAGCCCATTTCTCCATTAGCAGTGGGAAATAATGACTAATAAACTAATAATAATAATAAAATAAAAAACTAATAAAATAAATAAAATAGTAAAATATAAATAAACTAATAATAAATAAACTAATAAAATAAATAAACTAATAAACTAATTTTCTAAGACAAAATTAAAAGAAATTACCCCACAGAGGAAGTTCTTGGCCTGTGGTCTCTGGAGTCCATCACCCATCCAACATGGGATTCTAAGGGAGGATTTGTACTGTGCCGTGTTTTTCTTTTTCTTGGAGTCTAGGAAAGCAAATCAAGCATTTATCTTCCTAATTTGATTTCAATTATTCTCTCCCTCTTAACACAAAGTCCTAAAAATTTTATGTTGTATTCTGACACATTAGAAAGTCACAACACTCCAGTTTCATAACCTAAAGGACTTTTAAGAAGCATTACAGAGAAAATGTGGAAAACATTTTATAGAAATAAAAGAGAATTAATATGGTAAATATTTTGAAGTTAATAAGGTATCTGCTTATTAAATTGTGGACACAGACATGAGTTTTATAGGCTTTTTTTCTGGTTTAAAAAATATATTACATCTTTCCATTTACCTTTACATCAATGGATTGTGCTTCTTTAACAACAGGGTAGAACCTAGGTGTTTTGTTGGGATCCTGCAACCTCGGGGTGCGAGGTGTTCGTGGGGTGAAGCCAGGGTGAACATGGGAGGAATCTGGAACTGCTGTTGGCAGTGACTGAGCTACTGCTGCTTTTGGAGGTACTTCAAAACTTAACAAATTATAAGTCAGCTTCTCTGCTAAACCTATAGGCAGGAAGGAGAAAAACCTTATTTTCAAAAGAAACTCTGGTTTTTGAAGCCTAAGCTCCCCTAATACCTAGGATCTTAAAGGCCCTTCATTTCCATTTCAAGGAAACTACATCCTCAATCAAATTACCATCCCCATCAAATTAACAAAAGCACTTGGAAGCAGTACAAACTGCTCAGAATTATGAAAAAACATTTCAAGCATGTTTTTGCTAGAAAATTTAAACCCATTTCTTTGTTCACTGCTTGTTCTCGTGTACCTACACTAGCAAAGTAATGGAAAATAAATGTTGGTGAAAATGTAACCACATTCTTGCTTTTTTGTGAGGCGATGGGTTCAGTGAGGTGGTTTTCTTCAGCTATTATAAAGATGCTATTAGCCTGTATCCCAGTAAATGTGAATACTACTACTACTGTATCAGAAATACCTCAAAAGGTAAGAATTGGACATTATGACTGCCCAGTAAGGTTAGGATACAAGTAGAAAATTCTTCTCATTTCACTTTTTTCCTGCCCAAAAAAAAATTTTCAGTTTCTAGAAAAGGTCACTAGCTATTACTTTAGGCATGGTAAATGCCAAGTTACACAAAAGGCATCTGCTGTTGGTATATTCTGACAACAGAGCACTGCCTCTTGATGCTCATATATATCCTGATATGTGTTAGCACCTGCTTCTTCTAATTTGATGGAAATCTTGTTACTGATGAACAGCTGACAGTTTAAAAAAAAACAAACAAACAAAAATACAAAACAAAAAAACCCTAAAACAAACAAAAAACCCATTAAATTCCCTCCGACTGACTGAGCCAAAACTAAAACATTAAACAGGCAGGAGTCAACACACCTACAGGATTATTCTTTATCCCACAGATTCTAAACACAAGCATGTATTTACTTACCTTTCTGTAACTCTGGAGGAACTTCCTGGGTTGGATCAGCAATTGGTTCTGGTGCAAGACTATCACGTTCTTCTTTGCTAATGAGATTTAGCTTCTTAAAGTTCTCAATCTCTTGCTGAATTAAAGAAAGCAGAGAGTAAATGCAAGGCATGATAATGGAGATCATCCGCAGAAACAGGTGAACTTCATACAAGAGAAAATAAGCAAGCCATAATTGACATACAACTACCCATACACAGCCAGTACAGATATTTTTTTAGGGAGACAGAAGGAACATCTAGCACACATTGCAAAAGTTGCCACAAACACTGTATAAAAAAAAAGGCAGCTCAGACTGCATTAGCTGAAAGAAATAGTTACGCCAACAAATGGGCAAATGGAGGCAAGTAAGGTCATCTATATACAAATTTTCATAGATGGATAAGAAATAGAAATGCTGAGATCCTGTCCCTTGCCAAGCTTAAAACCATCCCTTTTCTGCAATGAGCAATGCCAAGGAAGGTCTTAGCAATGCAGGTGAGCAGAAGAGGCCTCACTCGCTTTCTCAGGCTACATCTAAAGAAAAGCCAGCGTCTGTAATTATTGTGTTCAGCTATAATAAAATAAGGTGTGCAATCTGGAGTTCCATTTGCTCACAGAGCTATCATTCCAACAACCTACAGGGCAAACAAAAATATAGTACAGTATAAAAGTATAGTATAAATATATAGTATAAAACTGCTTTAAAATGAGCTATTACTTTCCTCCCTTATTAACTCATCACAAAAACATGCCCTCCTCTTTCCCTCTGGTAGGGGTCTGCAAATGTTACAAAACCAACAATTCATAGAACAAAACAACACTGGAAAACTTAAACCACCTCCAAAATCTTAAAAACAGCTCTAAAAAAAAAAAAAAAAAATTCATTCAATGGTTTTGGTCCATATCTGTGACCAGAAAAACTTGCTGGTTATGCTTTTGACTATAGCAGATGGCCAAAATTAATTCTGGAGCTGTTTGGACAAGCATGATTTTCAGGTCAAAACCAAAGACAGTTACCTTCATCATGGCGTCATTTCCACTCTGCCCCATCCACAAATCCTGCTCGTAATAGTATAAGCCATCATTAATAACTTTAGCAAGTCCTGATGTAATTTTTGCATGGCATACATGGTTGCCAGTATGATCTCCAGGATGTTTTCTCATATATGGTGGTGTCTGTGTTACAATCAAAATCTTGTTGACGTCCTGATCATCAATTTCATAATCAGAATCGCTGTCTGACCAGTCAGTAAATTTATTCTTCTGACCTTGAATTTGTTCCATCTCTTCATCAAACAAAAAATCAAGTTCTTCTTGTTCTTGTTCCTCTGAATTTGGGGGTGGCTGCTGTTGATCCGATGTTTGATCAGGTATAGGAATATTTTCCTAAGTTGGAAAGTGATGCATTTTGTACTTGAATTGGATAGTGATTATCCAAATGAGAGATAAATAGAATATACTAGAATATCTCCAATAAATGGATGTATGGGAATTAGAAACAATATAGACACTTCCAGATGTTTATTAAATAGATTACAGTTCTGAATAATTCTGCCATAAACTTTTATAACAATTATCAACAGACATTACATTTTTCAGTTATCAACAGGTACAACAGTCCCTCAGCAGGAAGAAAATCCCACCAAAACACAAACAGTATTCCATTTTAGTGGGGTCTGGATCAGGATTTTAAATGCACTTCATTATTCTAGGTCTGGCAGAATGAGAAGTATACACACAACTGTCTTGCATTATCAAGCATAATTTAAAGTTGTGAAAAATCTTGTTCTATGGTATAATCTGAAAGTTGACAGGTTTTGTGTTTGTTTATTTAAATGTAATTTAAATGTTTTTGATCTTACCTTTAGTTTGACAGTGGATGTGCGATGCCTCTTCTTCACTTCTATCCAAGGTTCAGAGTCCAAATCAGGCAAACTTGTAGACAATCCTTTAGACATTGTCTGAAAATTACTTGTTTCAGTGTTTTCCTTTGGACTCAGTAGGCTTTCCATTCTTGGAGAATTTGGTGCAGACTCTAGCAGTGGAAAACAGTAGCTCAGTTCCTGTTGTGAGTTGGTTTGATTTTGTTGTGTTTGTGGGGTTAACTGTTTCACTAGTCTTTCTTTCAACTGCAGCTACCATTTTTCTACCCCCCTGGATAAACACTAATCAGCAGAATTCACTTTCATTCTTAGAAGATAGCTTCACTCAACATTTTCAGAAAATATCAACTCTCACAACTTATTTATATGAGAAGTTTCTAACAATATGAGAAAAGTTATGTTTTACCCAGAAAACGAGGAAGGAAAGTCAAAAGGGATGTTTTCCCCACACCATGCACTAGCTTTATGGATGGGCACCTAACTCGTTCTTCATTCTTCCCATTTAATTCCAGCCAATATTTTAGTAAAAGATTTCCTTGCCAAGGCTAGTCAGTGAACAAAGCCATCTCATTATTAATGTGAATGAGATCCTCATCCAAAATCAGGATGCACCAAGTAAAGAGTTAACTTCCATCTGCTATCAAAATCATAGAATCATAGAACAGGTAGGGGTGGATGAAGCGGATTTTATAACTAACTTAAGCTTACTAGTACTACTGCTTCTAAAGGACTGTAGTCCACCCTACTACATTCTGGAGAATGGTTACAGCTGTAAGAGACCTCTTCATTTACTTTGTGTGAATTGGCAACTGCAAGGCTGACAGGCATAGCAACTGAATCTACCATTATCAAATGTACAATTTCTATTATGAAATCAGTATTGAGGCAAGTTTCCTAAGTTAGATACACAGCCCTAAGCTTATGTTTCCAAAAAATAAATCCTTTACCAGTATGTGAGCCAAAATTTTGGCCTGGTATGAATTCTGGACAATTGATGAGCTGAGAAAAGTCAGTTGGTGGCAGACTGCATGGAGGAGGACCTGGAATTGGCCACTTTTCTGGATCAACCCTTTTTCTTAGCCTCTGACCCACAGTTTCCACTTCTGTACTGTCCTTTATGGCCTGTGTGACAAGCATATAATAACTATAAAAACTTTCCATTTCCAGCACCATTTAAAGAAGAAAAAACCCACAAGCTTTGCCACTGACAGCCTCTTCATAAAATCCTTGTAATCGCAAATAGAAATCTTTAACTTCACATCAGTGACTGTAAATGACAGTACAAAATTAACCAAGCAATTTTCTACATATATACTTCTGAATTATTTTACCTCCAAAATGAGTGCAGCGTTTGCAGTCAGAGCTTGCATCCGCCGGAAGCTAGCAATCAATGAAACAGGTAGGAATCCTTGTTGGTCCATCTTTCTCCTCAGAAAGAAGTCCCTTTCCAAATTTTCTGCGCTGAAATAATACTCACTGTTGAAAAAAACATGCAAATATGACCCTACTATAGAGTAAAGAAAATCCTAAAATAGCAACTTAGAGGTTCCTTGTTAAAGCCTTCCATTAAAAAACAGAGCATAGTTGTCATCAACAAAATCATTCTTTCAACAGATGTGCCACTACAAGCAAGACTAACAACAGCATGTGTGCGTGACACTTGAAGACAGACTTATGAACCAGCACAGTACACAAGGGTATAAATCAAAGCCTGGTTACATTTGCATGTATGAATCGCATAAGGAAAAACTACGCTCAGTTTTCCTTTCACCCATCCCCTCCTTTATTACTTACATGGACAGAAGGAAACAACAGTCTAAGAGACTCCATATAGATGAAGGGTAACTACTGCTTACAGTCAGGGAATAAGCTATTTCCCACAGAGCAGTACCAGTGCACCTTCATCCTCAATTGTATCTTTTCTTTTCCCAGTTTCTAGCAGATTAGAAGCTATAAGTATCCTATCTGAGTGTTGAGACACATATATGTACTCTGAATCATCACTTCAAGCATGCTTGTGGGAAGATGAGGAAAAAAATAGTACTGTTGTATTTGACATAAAACCGTATCAAAAGACACTACAGCTCATGGAGAAATATAAAGTCCAAAAGAAGGAATGATGTTTAGTAGGTAACGAGAAGAGGAATGAGGGCCATTTCAGGAATCTGATAATACCACAGAACAAGAATAATGAGGGACAAAGAAATAGCAGAAAGGCAAAACTTCTTAATGAAACGGCTCTACGAAATGATCAGGGTGTCAAGGCCTTTTATGCTTAGTGAAGAGAAAAAGGAATTCAAATCATGATGTCTCACACAAAGAAAGGGAAAGAGAAAGCATCCTATGGAAAAATAGGGAAAAACACCCCAATTTAATCATTACAACTAAAATCTAAGCCTTTCACAGAGTTTACACATATACCATGATTTTGAATATTACATCCAAGGAATACTCCTCACCAGGTTCCGGAAAATGTAGGCAGTGAAATATTTAACTGAGAGCAATTAAAATTCTATGCCAAAAATAGAGGTAGTACAAAAATAAGAGGGCATTAAAATGCTGAGGAAAAATAAAGACAACCACATGCAAATGTAAATAATTCAAATTTCAGCAAAGCAAAAACTGCTAAGTGTCTCCACTGAAGTTGGGATCAAGGCCAAAGTGACCCAAGCAGAAGCTTGATAGCATTTTTGGTAGCTAAAGAAATTCAAAGCAAAAGCTCTCTATATGAAACACTCAGCTCCAAAACAGAATGAATGAAGTCTCAAAGTTGGACAAGACACACAACAAATGAAAACACTGCCATTAAAACAGATCAAACAGAGAAGAGAATAAGGCTTTCAGAGAATTAAGCTCTTACTCAGAGCTAAGTAAACTGTTCAGTGAAGCAACGGTGCACAAAGAGAAGGGTTCTTTCAAGAATATTCTGTTTACTGTTCCAAACTGCTAAATCTCTTTTCCCCTCTCATTCTAGAAGATAAGCAAGCACAAAAGCCATATACCAACACTTTACTAATGTTACCTTTACAGTCATACAGTAAAGGTAAAATCTTGTAACGATTCACCTAGTTAAAAATTCCACAAGCAGAAATGGACAATGACTGAACTTGACTCAAACTGCCTCACTTGATGTCCATCACTCTAGAAAAAGGAACGTGAAAGACCATTAATGAAAAACGAAGACAACGCACAAGTTCACTCTAAGTAGAGGGACAAACCTAGACACACACAGCCGCTCCGGCTTTGCTTTCTTTTTCCTCAGTCTTCCTTCTTTGGCATAGTCACGTTAGTATTATATAACTAAATAATGAAAGACAGACAAAACCATCCCCATTTAGAAGCAAGTAATAATAAATAACAGGTAATTGATGAATAAAGTCTGTTTTCCACCATCTTGAATGTAGTAAGAGAAGCTCAAGAATTGCCCTCTCTGTCACAGAAAGCAAACTCCATAATCAAACAACCTTAGGAGTTCATATCAGACAACCAACCAATGGCTCTGGATAGCCAGCCATGCCAAGCCTTCCACTGAGACCTACCAACCTCTTGCTGCTAAAATAAAATACAAATATAACCAGAAGTCAGATGCGACCAATGCTGTAACTGACATTTTTTCTCAGCAGAGGGGGACATTGTCATGTCCTACCTTAGAAGGTCTGGATTCTACACTGCATGCCCAGAAATCTGGCCAACAGTGGAGTGTCTGTGCTCCTCCCCCACTTGTCTGAGGACAGTGCAGGCCGATTATCCTGACATGGGGTTACATGTCCACTGTCAGGTCTCCTAGGGGCCTGGCAGCAAAAGTAACAAAAAAGATTGCAATAGAAGTTTTGAAGTTGATAGCCACATGCCAGATACTTTCTGCCCTTAAAGAGGCTTTTTTCTTCCTTTTTGCGTCAACTGTAACAAAAGAAGCAAGAATAAAATAAGCAAGTTGCTTTATGGAACGCAAGGGCAATCAAAAACCACCACAAAGGCATCGCAGAGAAATGCTGTTGCAAGCACAGAAGATGAAATATCTGCCAGTGGTGGAAACTGTCTCTTTAAAATGAACTAGTGGTTTCCAGGCCCTTTTTGACTTGTCTCCTCGTGATAATCAGTCTTCCAGATGGTTTCTCATTGCCTAATAGTGTACATGAGAAAGTAAACAATTCAGATTATTGAAAAATCAAGTATCATTGCAAAACCACTCTCAGTTAAATGCTTCAGGTGAAACACTTCAAAACCATTAAACTAACAAGACTTCTCAAAGTGAAATTGAGAGCAAATAAGGGAAACATCTAGCTACACCACCCAAGAACAGCTTTATAGGCAAACAGACCAACAGTACTCAAAAGCACAAGCTCAGAGACATCCATATCTCAGTTACATGACAACATAACAAGAGGGCTAAGTACCATAAATAAAGCAGGTATATGAGATAGAGCCAGACTACAGCACAAGATGCAGAACAGCTTCCTTAATATTCCTCCCCATCAGTCAAATTCTTCTGGCCCACCAGTGAATGAATTCAAACTGACACTGGTAATGGTCAAATAAAAAAAGGTAAATTGAAATGCCTTAATCTTCATCTTTATATGGATAACAGTGATTAAATGCTGTTTGAAACAAGTTATTTTATCTTAACTAGATCTCTGAAAATACTTGTACGTTAAGCAGTCTACTTACATTTGATGCTTTATATATTCTTTGAGAAGTGCTTCATCCACGGAATACATCTGCACTCCTGCTCCGTCACCATAGTAATACATCACAGTAGCATTAAGCTCAGGTTGAAATATTTGGTCGGTCCCTTCATCATATAGTTCTTGATAACCAACTGAATATTCAAAGTTCACTTCAAAATAAAGGAGAACATAAAAAGAAAAAATATTAAGTCCAGCACACAAATATTTTAAGGCATGATAAGCACTGCTGTTGGCTTTCAGCATCTGATTTTAAAATACTCAAGCTAATTAAGTTACAGGATATGTTTTCTGAGACAACTCTCACTTCATGTGCAAACAATAACATTATAAACACAGTTTAAAGTTTATACTTCTTTGCATACTTCTAGAGTTTCCTCTGCCCCGTCCTCTTCCCCTGCCTCTGCCTCTTCCTCTGCCTCTGGAGAAGCCTCGAACACTGCCACCTTCACTTCTCACACTGCACACTTCATCATGATCCTCTTTTTTTTCTCTATCACGGCGCCAATCTTTAAGATAAAAAAGCATAATATTTGCAATCATAATTAAATATCTCAGTGCTCAGAAGTCCACTGTAATACAGAGTTCTCAGCTTGAGCCCAGGCAATCCACTGACTCAGACATGCTGGCTGAAGCAGAAGGTCAGATCTGAAGCTGCAAGGGTGAAATGGTAAGGCTTGCCCAGCCATGCGTGAAGGTGAGTCAGGCAGAAGCTGTTAGCAATAAAGAAGAGTAAATTGGCTTGACAGGGAGTAAATCCCAAATGCTTCTGAAGCAACTGAACACTCTGGTGACAGCTCAGGGATCACAATACCTATGATCAGCTTGGGCCATGAAGGATCATGCAATTCTCCTTCCAGGCATGACAGTCCCCTCCTGTGGACAACTCCCACTACCTCAAGATAGTTAAGAATGGCTGCTAGCTCTTGAAAATCCTGCTCAGGGTGGGATTTCCACAGCATTGGGTCTCTGGAGGTCCTTTTGGTTCCCAGAACAGCCATTTACCGCTCCCCTGACTCTGCCCATTTAACACCAATCGTTTATTCTCTGTTGATCACGCCCCAAACCAAGCTTGTAATTTAAGGACCCCTTTATGATAACACATGCAAACCGAAGATGGCTCTGTAAGAATATATGTAAGTTTTTTATATAAATATGTGGTCTGCACTTAACAAAAGAGAGCAGGAGAGAAGCAACAGAAGGAAGAAAAGCAAGCAGGTCCAAAGCAGACCCCAGGGACCTTGGCTCCACTCACCACAATACTTAAGGACAGGTAATTTTCACTTTACTTGTGAGAGAAAATGAAGCCCTCTCTTACACCATCTCTTTCTCTTAACAATCTCAGACTTCCATCTTCAGTCACCCACAGTTGCTTAAAGTTTCTTTACAATGTAATTGGATAGTCTTCCAGATGCCGGGGGGTCCTCTCTGTCAGAGGAATGCCTGGGGATACATCCTCTACTTGATCAAATTGAGAGCTACTAAATTTATCAAAGGACTGACTAAAGATATGATTCTCCGCTCATATTAGAGATCTTGTTTTACTAGCAATTATTTTTAATGAACCCTACAAAACATGTATGTCCATACATTGCAGTTCCTGTACTTTCTGCAAAATAACACTGAATTTATGAACGTCATGATCTGTGTGTCTCCCACTGGGAATTTGGACCTCAGCCTCTGCAGTCACTACCCTCACCTTCAGAGGTTCCAAATGCATGGGCATCACTTGAACTGTTACCCCAGATCAGTTTCATTTTTGCGTTCTGAGAGTACATGTGGCTTAGATGCAGGCAAAAGTCCTATATATAACACTTTCACAAACTAGCATTGTATTTACGCCTGAAACAAGGTTTTTATTTAAACAGCCAGTGTTCCTGAACAGTAAGAGATGATTTTATGCTTGCTCACACTGAAACTGGTCTTGAATCACTAGACCCTTGAGGCAGAGTTCATGCTACAAGTTTCTGGTCATTTAACCATCCTGAGGAATAACTGCTGAAGAAAGACATACACCAGTGAAATTCCTCCCCCTACCTCTGTACATCCCTCAGGCAGCCAGATCAAACCCTTACATCCATGTTCCTAAAACAACTTCACAAGCAAATCCCACCTCAGTAGCATCTGGCTCTTATTATAATGAGTAAACATTTAAATTGTTAATGTATATTGAGATTTTAAAACTTAGATGCAAATACGTAAACCAAAGAGTTACACTCAGTCTAAGATTTCTGCCATCTGACAAGCACCTGAGGACCAGAAGCAGTACCAACTGTGGTGCATTTCTTCCTCTGTTATGCTAGTACAACTTTTTGCATGGCCATGCTGAGATTTCAGGTCAGGGAACTGGTCCAACTTAAAGGAAAAAACAACATCAATAGAATTGCCAAAGCAGAGTTCAAAGTGTAGGCCCACAAGCAATTGCTCTGGTAGCAACAAGCTGCAGGAATAGCAGTAGAGCAGGACAGAACAGCCACCTTATGAGACTATTTCCAAACTTTCCACATCATAAATCCATGGCCTAAGACTCTGTAGGGAGCCATGAAAATAAAAATATATGCTGCTATGATTTTGCCTCTGCATCAGCACACATTGTAAAGGCAGGCTGTTTCCAAACTCAGTTACTCAGCAGAGTCAGTGATTGAGACATTACAATTCTGATCAACTTGAAGAGGTTCCAAAAATACCTGACAGTAAGCTCTTAAACAACAAGCTTTCCAATTTAAAATTTGTTAAACCACAGAAATACCATTTATTTCTATTTTGAAGGTTATTAGCAAATATAAACACTAAGTCTTAATTAGTATTAGCAAAGTCAAGTTTCAACATAAACTGCCAATTTAACACCTACTCACATGGTATTATACCTTATCTGCCACAAATAGAAAGACCCAGAGATTGAAAACCACTTACGTCTTGTATCACTTCTCCAGTTGTCATGAGGTAATGACTTGTTTGTTTCCAGCAGGAATCCTGAGCTTGTTCGAGAGCCTTGTCTTTCTTGACTTGCTGACCTTACATCATCCAAGTGAAGTGGCACCCATTTCTGCTTGTTACCTTGAAAAGTTAATATATTACTTGTAATTCTAGTACTACCTTTGGTTTCAGCTCCTGAAAAGATTCTACAGAATTTTCTTTGTAGAACTAGTAACAATTAATTTCAAAGTTTAAAAACTGGGAGAAACTTAACACTGAAATTCTAAGATATTATGATATTACGAAATTTTAAGATAGATGATGAATGGCTAAATAGTAAATGCAGTAAATAGGAATTTCTCAAACTGAAAGGTAACCTTACCTTAGCTTTAAATATATGAAATAAAGGTGAGCTTTTTATTTAATAATTTTTTAGATGCAAGTTCCATTACCAAGAATTTATAGCTACATAAGCATTAAATACATAAATTCATGACTATATAATTTCATAACTTGTATATGAAACTTAAAGGTAAGAAATAACATATCAAGTTAAGCACTAGAATAAAGATTTCAATCACAAACCATAAAACATTTCCCAAGAATTTAGCTGTGGTACTGTATTTTACCTTGAGATACTCAGATTTAGTTCTTTCATGTGCATCAAAAATTATTAGCAAAGCTCTATTTTGTCACAGGCTGGCCTAAAATCTCCATTAACCATTTATTTATAGTGATGATATTTGCTGTTCTATTTTTAATTGGTATTATAGTCTTCATACCTTTGTAACCAAGAAATACAAGCAAATACATAAAATAGCGGGGGGGGGGGGGGGAAGAAAAAAGGTT
>JAOEHY010046237.1:0-17257 GCA_025447955.1 Psilopsiagon aurifrons
CCCCCCAATACTTCCAAACAATTTGCTTTTCAGCTTTTTTTTTTCCCTTTCCTTTCTTTGGCTCTTCATCTTCCCTGTTTCTTCTCTTTTCTCCGTTGCTTGGTGATGTCGTGTTTCATGCTTGTGAATGAATTGTATAGATCTCCAGTCTTGGATGTTTCCACTCTTACCTTTTTCATTACTAAGTTTTTTTTTTCTTTCAGTTTTACTGTCAGCTCGAGCTTGACTCTCCATTACTCTGTCCTCAGAGTCTCTTTCCCCTCTGCTTTCATTCGCTGCCGATGACTCAAGGAACCTCCCTTTCTTCGACAAATGAGTGTGTCAATACCATCTGCCTTGGTGGCTGAACTAAAGCAGCTGGCCACTGCTACAGCTTATAACAGATGGTTTGTTAAGGTGAGCAAAACGTGATGCTAATTTACCTTGAAGCTGCTTTTTGCCTGCTTCAAAAACAAGGTGTTGTCCATGCAGCAGGGAGAATTGTAGCTGAGGATCATGATGGTGCCAGTTCTCTAATGTAAGTAGATCTTGTTCCTGAGCCAGTGCTTTAAGGACTTGATACCACTTACTTAAGCTTTTCCGACAGTGAGAGCATTATATATAAGAGTAATTTCCCCTTCTGGGCTCTCTGCTTAAAAAAGAGTTGAGTTTGTTTCGCAGCTCAAAAAGGCATCTTCTCTATCTGGCTTTTTTTGTGGAAGTTGTAAATTAAATTCTTTGGAAGGTTACTTCTGTTTAATTCGATTAAAAATGACACCTGGGGAAAGAAAGTGGCATGGATACACTTAGAATATGACTACATAAGCTGTTTTTCTGGCAAAATAAACCAAAATATTTTAGATTTTCATTTTTGCTTTCTTGACTCCCAATACATCAGACAGTGCCTTCCCATCTAGTGCATCTGATGTCTGCTTGGGAAGGATTTACTGTCACCTTACACAGTGGCCTGTCAGGATTTATCATCTGTTGCCCCTTCTTTTTGTGTGTTTATTCAAATCTTGGATTGTTTTTTTCCCCTTTTCCCTGGAATGGATCTTGGAAGTGAGGTGTTAGGAGAATACTTTGGTGGTTGTAAGGTGAAATGACAGGTGGTTCATAAGCTTTTTTTGCTACTGCCAGGGTATCTTTGTGGGTCCTCTGTTTACTGTCTGTTTAAATGAAACGAGATCGTGTCTCAACCAGCTTTTAAAATCCTGCTCTGACTCCTTAAGCTCCTGAGGACCTTTGTCACTTCTGAAAACAAGATTTAGCCAAGTCATGTGTAAGTTTTGCAATGCTAAACAGAACAACTCCTGCACACCATTAAAAATCTCAGACCTTTTATTTAGAGGACTTAAGGAATTTAGCAAAACTAGATTGTATCTCCAAACAGTGATATCTCAGTAACCCACCTCATCTGTGACTGTAAGCAGAGCCCTTGATGGGAGAGGTCATACTGGTGCTTGAACAAAAGCTGGGTAGAAGGGAGCTTCCTCTCCTGGAAAGGTCTGGGGCTCCTGAGGCCCTTAATCTTGTCCAATGTTCTTAATGACATTTTGAAAATGGCACATACTTCATTCCTCTTTCACCTCCTGGTGAAATGAGTTGGCCGTGCGGCAGGGGTCAGGAGGACTTTCTGCCTCTCAGGTGGTGTAGGAGCTGCTTTCCACACAGGCAAGCCAGGAACCATCACAGCCACTACAGACCTGAGCATCTTCACCTGGAGGTTCCTCTCCCAGTGGTCCCAAGGAGACCTTTGGGGTCTAAGGGTTTCTGTGAGCATGGCAGAGGAGACTTGAAAGCTGTGCACTGAAGGATCTGGCTCATGCCCACCAGTCAATACAGTGCAGATGTGTCTGGGGCTGTGTGGGAGAGCAACAGCCGGCTGTTCACAAAGGTTTCAGTCATCCAGGAAAACACCACGTCATGTGGGTGAGTGGTTGTACTCGAACAAGGGAGTGCGTGTGACCTTCTTTAGGCTGGAATATGTACAAACAAAACAGGCCTGAAATAAGATGCAATTATAAACACATTTGGAATAACAACTGAGGTCTGTTAGTTGGATACACTGCGAACAGGAAATGGAGCTAAATTCACTGCATTAATAAATGCCTTGCTGCAAATATGTTGCCTGATGTTAGGCCCTAGCTATTGAAAGCTTCCTTCTGAGATCCAACTGAAGATTTACATGCATTTTAATATATCCAAATGGGAGATGCTTAGCCAAAGGCATACAGAGTCCCTTCTGTACCAGCAGCACTGACATGCAGGGGAATTTGTACCCGGTATTACAGACATTTAAACAAAAGTCTTGCATTTTCCTTTAAGAGGGAGCAAAGTTGTCTTTTGATTGTACTAAAGTGTCCCCTTTCTTTTCTCCTTTCTTCTGTAGAGAATGCATAGGACCTGCTGCCAAGGTCACATATGGCTGACAGCACAAGGGTTAAGGTTTTGTGAGCAATGAAGAGCAGAAATGTCTGGCATATTTTCATTTACTCTGCATTGCAATAGAGTGAAGCGACCATTACTGCAGCCTTAATTGAAGTGTATCTTCAGAAGGTAATTGCTTAGCAGATAACTAGAGGCATGAGCAGGTTGGTGACTATCCTGTTCTTAGCATGCCTTGCAGGTTATGTTCATCAATGGCATGGAAAGGAGTTCAGAAAGCTGAGAGTTCACCCTGTGGGTTTTCAGTAATGAATGGGGCTTGAGCCTGCTTGGTTCTCAGCAATTTGGTTGTGCAGTCAAATGAATCCCAGCTCTCACAGACTGATGTCTCTGATCTGCTCAAGGCTTTGCAGATTTGTCAGTGGCTGGTTTCAGATGTGCAGCCAGCTGTCAAGGCTGCCCTGGAAGCTCCTCTCCTTCCAGGCTTGTCTCTTCTCCAAAGGCTAGGAGCCCTGTGCCTGTAGGCTTCCCACGCTCAGTGCTGGAGATCTAGAGGGTTCTCAGGGGAGCTCCAAGTATACAGTTCCCAGATAAGGCAGCCCATAATGAACACTGTGGGTCCACCAAAGACTGAGGGAGACAACCAAGTGACATGGCATATGGGAAGAGGCTGATGTACTCTTCTCTGCATGCACCAGAGCTCATGTGTTTCCTAACAGCTTGGGGTGGAAGGAGGTGGCCAGTAGCAGGGACTGCTCAGAGAGGCTGGATGTAGAGAGACTCATGGAGCTAAATGGGATTCACCCCAAGGGACTGAGATGGACAGTGAGCTTCAGCCAGAAAAAAATCACACTGAATCCAGGAAGTCCTTGGAGACCGGGCCAGTGCTGTGTCTGTTTTTGAGATGGTAGGAAGCACAAACTCTTGGGTCCACTTCCAAACATGGAACAGAGCAAAGATTTATGAAGTGCGAATCAGGCCTGACCAAGAGAACTGCCTTCTGTGATGAAATGCCTGGCTATGGTGATGGTGGGGAGGCAGCGTATATAACACTACTTGGCTTCAGGAAGGCTTTCAACACCACCTCTAAAGCACTCTTGGAAAGAAGCTGTGGAAGTACAGGCTGGAGACTGGATTGTTGGGTGAGGTGTAAATTGGCTGGACCACTGGGCTCCAGTATTAGACTGGGGCTAATATTGGGGCTAATATTGCAGCATCATCAGTTACCTATGTGAAGAGACAAAGACACATCGTCATTATGGATGATAATACCACATACCACATGAAAGACCTTTGACCACAAGGGACACAGAGAAGCTTGACGCTGGTACAAGAGTCAGGTGAGGAAGTTCAGTGAAGTACACAGTCCTGTGCCTAGGAGAGGAAAAACCCCAACTCACTGGTGCAGGCTGGGAGTGAAATGTGAGTGGTGCCGCTGGAAAGGACATGGGCTGTGTTGTGTATGAGACACCAGGATGGTGTCATCACAATACAAAGAAGGAGGGCAGCACTTTGAGGGAAGGTATTAACTCTCTCTTCTCCGTGTTGGAGACCTCACCCACATCATCAGCATCATGACCAGCTTCTGGTTAAAAAAGATGTTGTGAAAATAGAATCCAGCAAAGAGATCTCAGAATGGTCACTGGCCTGGGGGACACGGCTTACAAGAAGAGGTAGAGTGAGCTGGGATTGTTTAGTCCAGAGAAGAGAAGGCCTAGGCATCCACAACTACTTGCAGAGGGAGTTGCAAATTGCAAAATCAGTAGCAGCAGACAATATCCCAGTGCGTGATAGCATCAAACTGCACCTTTGCAGTTTCTAATCAGACTTCAGGAAAATTAATTCACCAGGAGTGTAGTGTATCCCTGGGAGAAGCAAACCAGAGGCTTTGTAGTATCTCCATCCTTGGAGGTCTTAAACACTTGTCTAGACAAAGCCACAGCTGACCGGATCCAGCGTTGGCAAAAGCCTTGCTCCAAGTGGGAGGTTGAGCTGGATGACATCCAGAGGTCCTTCTCAGCTATTATTTCTGTAATCCTGTGATCAGCTTCATTACTTCAACTGTGACTGCTAACTTTGATACTACAGCAAGCTTCCCGCTCAACAAGCTGGTCAAATAGCAAAGGGGAGAGACTGGGAAATAGAGGGTGGTCTGCTCTTGTTTTATTTGAACAGAAGAAAAGCAGCCCTTACAATATTATTCATTTTTTGTCCTGAATGCTCCAAAATTTTACATGTGCTAGAAACATTATTCAGTTCTTCATGGGACTTCATTTAGGCACAGATTTTTGATGCCTAATTTGACTGTCAGACTGGAGATGCTGCCAGCCAAACTGCCAGAACCAACATTTCCTTTGCAAGCTGATGTCAACATCAGGCAGATAATGCACCATTGTGGTCTCATCCAGGCAGCAAACCCCAGGCACGGCATCAGACTCGCCTGTAGCGTGTCATGGGGAATATTGGGAAGCGGAGAAGCTCTGCACCTCTGCCCACTACTGTCGGAGTACTGGGGTCTGAGAAGTGGTTTTGGCTTTCATGAATTCACGCAGCTCCATGGCTGTTATTTATAAAGTTGTTTCACTATTTCAAGCATTAAGGACTAGATCCTATTGTGGATATTTTCTTAAACAAAAGAAAATGAGAAACTATTTTCAAAACCGTGAATTTCCAGGATATTTTCAGAAAACATGTAGACACCTGCCACCTTCTTCAAAAAACAGAATTATGTGCCTGCATCAGTGAAACACTTGCCTTTCCTAATTAATGCCCATCCATATTTATGAATGAGTATCAAGGAATTTAGTAGTGCAGAAAGAACTTGTATTCCCTGCGGGGATCAATCCTACTGCACCAGTCTGTGCAGTAAGAGACACCATGGTGTTCAGCAGAGGTTCTTGTCGTCTCTTATTTTTCAACTGAAGCTCATTTAAGTCCAATAAACAAATTGCCACACTCACCCATCATCCCTCAGGAAAAAAAAAAGGCTAATGTCACTCCGGCAGTGAACAGACAGCACACCTACCGCAAACTGCCTTTTGTTATTTCACCATGAGGAGAAACATGAGCCAGGGTCATCTACAAAGGAAAGGAGTCAAGAAGCAAACTCAGCTGCAATCCCTGTTTGCTAAAGAGTTGGATACATATAATAAATTGTGGTAATTGTTTTTTAATTAAATTAAGTGTGCACATAGCTATGTGATTAAAAAAGCATGTAGACAATCTGGATTTCTTTAGAAATTACCCACCACTTTCAGCTTCGCTGTCTGCTGTGAGTCACAAGGGATGTGAAGCAACCTTTCTGCAGAGCATTAAACCTTTGGAAAGAGAAAGGGGAAGTTTTAAAACAGGTGTCTGTGTTCATGTAAAGAACGATTTAGAGCTGCCACTAGGAACTGGGTCTCAGCACATGGTGGGATGCACCAGAGACAGAATGGAGCACACAGGAAGGGATGGAGCTGTGAGCTAAACACACTGAAAGAACAGACCAACACCAGTGCCCAGGGAAATCAACAGCTCTGCAAGAGCTTGTTGCTTTTGGAAGTCAGTTTGTTCTTTTGCTATGCTCATTCATGTGGGTGTGAGGCCTCTTAAAAGTGACTAGCTTTTATCATGGGGCAGATCATGTGTGTGTTTCAGTAAGCACCTAACAAACTGATGAGTCTCCAATGCGTGAGCTGGATTTCTGAAGTATTTACATAACATAAACCTTTGGTGCCTCTTACTTCTAGGACTGAAGGGACAATTCTTGATCTGCCTATTTTCTCCCAGTGAATTACTTTGCTTTCTTGTTAGTTTTCCTTCATGACCTATTATATTGCACAGCTCTTAGACCAAAGCAAGCTAAAATGCATAGTATACCATGCAAGTAAAATATTCCATGATATTGGAATACGCCTACATCTTCATTTGCCTTGCTCTGAAATGGCATGTTCCTCCTTGAAGCTACAAGAGCTTGTGAAGTGGCTGTTAATGAAGGTGACTTTAAAGGTGAGAAGAGACTGCTCGTAAATCTAGTCCAGCCTCCTGACCAAAAGCTGTATTTGTTTCCCACTGGACATCATAGGTTTTGGCTAAATCAGATTTATTGGTAAGACCTCTTGCCTTGACGTGAGGATAACAAGAGACTGGGAGCCTTATGCTTCTTTTTCATGTTTTTCTAGATTTATATGGACAAGGTTAACCTCGAGCTGCGCAAGTGTCCTACATTTCTAAGGCTGGTATCCTGACTGTACCTCTCAGCCGTTATATTGTGGTATTTTCCCTCTGAAGATGCATTTACATTGTGAATAACCCACATCACAACATCTTCAAAGACAGACTTGAACTGCTTAAACTCCTTAAGGGCTCATTAGTGCAGAAGAGCACACACGTTCTCCTGACATACTTATACCAGCAAAATAAAGTGCCGGGCACCAACAGAACTCCCCACAAGGGTACTGTTGTTTTCGGGTAGAACTCAGTTTGCTCTTTCTTTTCTTTAAAGCTCCTTCCAAAGGGATCTTGGCAAGTCTCCCAGTGCTCTCTCCTGCCCCGGGGAGGGTTTGGAGGTGGGAGAGGAGCACTTGAGCTTTTGCAGCAGCTTCACCCAAATGCCACATGCACATCAGGAGGTGCCCTGGCACCATGACCCTCTTGGGTGTGGATCACAAGGTTTCCTGAGCGTTAAACTAAGGCTCACAACAGTCCCTGGCACTTATCCTTATAGGCAAGTCCCGCACCCTGAGCCCTGCTGAGGCCCCACTTGGCTCTCATAGCCTACAAGTCTCATGAACTGAACTGATAAAACATTATTACATTTTTACATTTGTACAGAATAGCCGTTTTGGATTTAAAATTCAAGGATAGAGTTGCCCCAGAGGTTTTTTGCTTTTTTCCTTCAGTAAGTTAAGAGCAACCTGAATATAAAGGCATGAAAGTTCACTGGAGCCTGTTACAGCCTGTAAGTGGGTCACAAGACACCGAAGTGCTGAGTGAAATAACACCCACACAAATCAAATAAAAGAGTACCTAACCTGTATTTAAAAAGAATAATCTTTCTGGATGCCTTAGTCATAGATGTCTTAGCCATGAAAAATTCAAGGCACCAAGCACTTAGGGAAGAAGTGGCTGCAGAGATGCTTCCAAACCTAGGCACACAATTATTAGACTGGCATTAGTAGTTAAATCGCCTCCCCTTGATGCTCCAGGAACTTGGAAAGCACGGAATTTCCATCGGAAATAATGAAATCCATGAGTACAAAGTGGTGCCTGGTGAGGGCTTTAGGGGAGAAAATCTGACCTAAATACCTCATACAGAAGTTTGCCTTCAAGAAAAAGCAAACAAAAAAAGCCCAAACAAACAAAAACCTCGAAGAAATGGCGAGCAGGTAAAAGTGCACAAAACCCTGCACAGTGACCAGCTGACGGATGCTGCTGCAGAGGGCCAGTGCTAAGCTGAGCGGAGTTCTAATCTAAAAGGCTTGAGAGCCTGCTTAGAGGTTTTATCTGTGCCGCTGGTAATTACAGCACAGCCCCGACCAGCACCGCAGTTTGCCTGTAATTACTGTGGGCCTACAGGGTTCCTGTAAGAAGTTTTGCACATTCTGATGACTGGGTCTGACTGCTAAGAGGCTGAAGGCAGACAGACAGTTGCAGGGATGTGAGGCTGAGTGGCATGGAAGGACAGGAATTAATCCCTGCAGAGTCTGCTTGACAGAGTGTGGCACAAAGGAGGAGGCTGGTGGGGAAGGAAGAGATGGGAGGTGGCAAGCCCCATCCCAAATGCTCAGAGGGGTTAGCCAACACGACGACAGAGCCTTCAGCCTTCTGCTTGCTGGGGATGGCAAGTGGTAAACCCTTGGCATGCCTGGCCCAGCCTTGTACCCTTTGCTTGTGCTGCCCTTCTATGGGTGTGCCCTGCAGATGCCTGTGGTCTCCCCATGGGTATTTTCCCCAGCCACACTGCCCTGGGGTGACGGGGGCTGGCTGCATCCAGCTGTGATGTTGCAGTACAGCTGTTGGGTTGGGACTTCCATGTGTCACTGCTTTTAGTTTTGAGCAAGAGAGTTGAGGGTGCTGCAGCGTTCAATCTAGCTCTGCCTGCTGCATCAGTCTGGAGTCAGCTCCCCTGCTAGAGCAGAGTTGGGCTTTCTCTTAAACCTACTAAGCCCTCATTTACCCATGCAGCAGTGGGATGAAGGATAACAGGAGTGGGATATGAATCAGAGTGGGGAGTTGCTTGGTTTCAACTCTCTTTGCTTCTCTGCTGGGAAACAGAGATAAGTGGAGGTAACAAAGCTACTGTTCTACTCTGGGCTTGCTCTGTCGTCATCCTGTGGTTTCCTGATGAAATAGAAGGGAGAAGAGTATCTCTCTTCCTGTACCAATGCATTGTACCTGGACATGTCTATGGGCTCCTGGGTGTTTGACAGAAAGCAAAACTTGTTCCCATCAGCACTACCTCTGATTTTTATTCTTTTTTCTTTTTTTTCATTTTTTATTGACAGTAATTTGCAGAATGGAATAATTTCACAGTGAAAATGTTAACAACTCACATACAAGACAGCAGAGGTGTGGGGTTACTTGCACCTATTGCAGCAATGTTCCTCACACAATGTCCTGGCAACAGAAGCAGACATTCCTCAAAGAGATGTTTTCTCACCATCTGTTTGAGCCTAAGCTTCAATGTACCCTGATGCAACAGTCCATGAACAAACCAAGGGTGAGGCCCCCCACCTGCACCATGTAATCCAAACCCCCACACACTAATGGCATAAATGTTCAGAGTAGAAAGCGGATAAGAGGAGGATGCTTTGCATCCAAATTTTGGGACACCAAAAGGATAACCAATACCACATTACAGAAATGTTTCCTGTGTTTCTCAAAATAGCCTTGTGTTTTGCATCAGCTTACGGTCAATGCTTTCATGATCCCTCAATGTATGAAGGATGGGTGACTATGAAGTTCAATTAGTAGAGCTTTTCTCATCAAGCTGTGGTTCAGCTCTGTTTTTGGATGCTGATGAGAGCACAAAATGCCTTTATTGCCTATAAATACACTGAAATCTGTAGGAAGCACACTTTACCAGCTGAAAACTAAACCTCTTGACCTTGAAATAGGTTCCAAATTCTAAAGGCAGCACATCTAGCTAGCTAGCTGCCTTAGTTACAGACGTTAATCACTGCCATATTTTACAGAGCATGTAAAATTTAAGTAATAGAATCACTGTCCCCATCACCATATTTGCAACTAAAAGCTGATAAATAGAAGCACTGACCTCAGCTGGTCGATTTAACCCGATGAGTCATGGTCTTGGGGCCTCGTATGCTTCCTCTGCTAATACTTGTTCCTATTTATTTCTTAAAGTGCACTGCCATGCTTCCCTAATGGGCAATTCCAGAAATAGAAATATCCCATTTGTTCCCTCTCCTTTGTCAGGTTTTTTCACAGTCACCACTTTTTCTATACAGAGTTGCAGCATCTCAAAGAGATGAGAGCAGGAGCGTTGCTGGGAGAGACGGAAGACAGGCAGACTTGGGCTATTGAGCAGTGAATTCCTCTTGAAGTTCTTTGTCTGAGAAGCACTCTGGTATCTTCTTTCTTTCTGCATTACAGGGAGCTAGATGAGAAAGATGCTGCAGATGTAAGCTCCTCAACTTCAGTTGCTCTCGGTAGTTACGTGCGTGCTGAAACAGAAGGATCTGCCTGCAGCAATGGCTTTGTTATTGCTCTGGATGAGATTTTCTCAGCAAAAGGTTGGCTTTTTCATCATAGCTGAAACAGAGAAGGACTAATTCACAGTCAGCATGGTGTTTCAGTCAGGGTGATGCTCCATAGCAGACCCTTTGCCTTGGACTGGGGTCCCCCAGTGCTGGATGCTATGCAGAAAGACAGAGTGGAAAACCCCTCTTCATTTCCCAACCAGATGCTGTTTGTAACTCAACTTAGTAATGTTGCTTTTATTAATAACACATGTATAATATTTAAATGAATGCCAGCTGACCTCATCACCATATCTGTGTTGGTCTAAGATGATGAATCATGGTCTTGGGGCCATGTGTGCTTTCTCCTCCACTGTTTGGATGGGTATAGGCAGAAGTGACTGTACAGGGAAAGAATGAGACAAGGCTCAGCAGAGATGGGTGCTCAGCACCCTCAGCCACACAAATGCCCTGCAGCAGACAGGAAGCCAGGGTAACAAGGGATGTGAAGGAGGTATAAGGCACTTTTCATATTGCTCTGCATTAAGGAGCATCAAGGGGAGATGTGCCAAAGTGACTGATGGAAGGTGTCAGAAGTGGGTATAGTAGTATGTAATCTGCCAGCACCAGAAATGACATTTGCTTAATGACCTTCCACCAACCCTGCAATTACTTCAAAAATACTGCAATCACTACTGTTACCAAATGTGTACCTGTATCCAGACATGGACCATGGTACAGTGTCCTCCATGCAGGAAGGAACCTGCCTGATTTACAAGACAAAGACTTTGCAGAGGCTGTCACACAAGGTCCCAAAGGCCATGGCTTTCACCAGCCTGTAGATCTGGCCCCTTGCATTAAAGACCTGGTGGGGACCATTTCTCTGCAAGAGGCAGGTGACCCATGTACCTGTGCTCCATCTCCAGCTCACAAAGTGGGTAGGTGGGACATATCTGGGAGCCGACATTGCTGCATTGCCTTTTCCTCACCTGCGGGCAGATCTGCGGGGCCACAGATCCCTAAAGGAGTAAAGCAAAAGCAGCTGCTTGCTGAGCAGCATGGAATCAGTGGGGAGGAGTGGGTTTACAGCCTTTTCGTGCCAGGTACCTGCTCAGATTGCAAATTGGCAATGAAATATTTAAAAATAAGTATACAAAACAATGCAAAAAGCTTTGGCTGCCTGCATAACAGTCCCTAGTATTACTCAAGTATCAGTTAGGCTCCTTTGATATCCATGGTGTTTATGGCACTTAAACTTGTTTGCTTCAAGCAAATTAACTCAAAATCAGGCTAGTAGTTCCATTAAACCTGACAGATTCATGATGAGGAGAAGGCTTATTCATTTACCACTCTGGAAAGAAACAGGAGTATAAACAGCTATTGTGCTGACTCACTTCCATGTGTAAATTCACCATGCTGGAGAGCATAATGGGATGCTAATTCTGGCCCTTAGCTGGATCCTCCTCTCTTCAGGCATCTCCATCCCTCCCCTGTGGTCTTCAGCTCCCTGAATGGTAATTGTCTGGCTTCTGACTCTTTAATGTCACTGAACTGGGGTTTATATGGGGGATATTTAGCAGAATTGCATTAGTATTTGACATTTCAGGTCCTGGAAATCTTCAATGATGTTATTTGCAAGGACATTTTTCATCGCTGTAAATTGCAATTCTTCAGGAGCAGTGCAGCAGTCTAATTTTCCAGGCCTGTCTTTCCCTCTCTATCAGGATTTCTGATGATTTGTTTGATTTCTTATGCTTGCCACAACACACCTGTGTCTCAATGACACAGACAAATGTTCATTTGAAGTAACAGCCCTGGCTTGCAGTGCTTTGGTTTCAACACAAAAATAGAACTGTGCAGAAAACTTTTTTATTAGCTTTTTCAGATTTCTAGACTCCAGGTAGTTCAAGCTGAATAACAGCATGTTTCACTTAAAAAAAGGAAGCCAGATATTGGTTGCTTGAAATGGTCACTGGAGGAAGATTTGTGAGCACTTACGAGAGACTTTTGCTGCTTCATAAGACTCCACATCACACGCTGTGAAGACTACAAAAAATCAAGTGTGAAGCTTTTCCACTAGCCAGTTTGCACTTTATTAGCCTTGGATCTCTCTCTCTCTTTAATTTATGAGCAAACACAAGAAATACAAAAGGGAATATTACAGGGCAAAAAGCCTAATGAAAAAATGTTCAGAAGAGGCTGCTGTGGCTGTGCAACGGGAGTGTGATAAAGCGATACTAAATAGGTACTGTACGTACTATTACAGAGACCCCATGTTCCACAAAGATGTTCTGACAGAGCACATAATTTCTGCCTTGCCCTCATTTAGTAAGACTATTTTGCCTTTCCTTAGCACTTTACATCTGAGATTCCAAATGTCCTGGAAAGCACCTGCCATATGGACCCTGGCTAGATAAAGATGTATTTTTTGGTCTTTATTTGACATGGTAGAATATTCATATATTGGGTTACAGAGAATTCACAAACTTGTTGAGTGAATGTTGCCTTTGGAAATGGTGCATCCCACTCAGAGCTGCTTGAATTTCCAGAGAAATCACTGCTGTTGTTAGCAAAAAGATTAAAATATCCCTTCCTTTATTATGTTTCCAAGTTTGGAAATACAGCTACGAGCAGATGGCCTGTTGTGCTCAGTGCTCATTCAAACAGAACTGGAATATTAGGTATTTTTCTGTCTATGTGTCCACGCACACACAGACCCATGTGCGCACACAGAAACAATTCCAGGCAGTTTTAATGTAATTTTCAAATCAAAGCATACTTCAAGGCAGATGCCAGACCAGATTCGAGCTAAATTTGTAGGCTGAGCTCATCAGATGAATGATACTATCTGACTGCAAAAGATTACAATGATTAGCATGTGTGACAAGTATTTTATTGGACAACAGGTAGATTGTCTAAAGGCTTTGTGCAAAGCAAGTGCTTCCCACTCCGGCAAGGACAGCACATCATTCTGGTGGTTCATGTTATGAAATCAGGCTGATTTGCTTGGTTCTTATGGGCCACGAAGTTGCTTGTGCTGTGGAAAGTGGGAGCAGAGCCAGTACCTAGGAACAGAGTATTGCTGGCTGCTGCGGGGCACTGCTTCTCCAAAACTTTGCTAATCTCTTAAAACACTTTCCTTTGCACAGCCCTTGATTAATCAGTACTGATTAGGCACTGACTGCTATTTGCGCGTTGAAGATGTGGACATTTCCCTGGCAACAGATTGCACTGGTAATGTTTAAGCAGGACTTGGGGTCTATTGCAAGGTATTTTATAACTCCTTAGTGCCAGTTTGTGCAACAAAGGTTTCATCAGTGCTTTTCTTATCATCCCGTCAAGACAGCACACACCCAATAACTCTTCTGAATAAAACATTCTGGTTTCTCCCTCAGGTCTGTGTAGATGCAGATTTTTGTGGAATGATGTTCAAACTGAAGGAGGTGCTTTGAAATAGTAAATGACTCTGTATACCCCCCACATATGGATCTAATGAAATCTGACGAATCTAATGTCCACAATGAAATCTAATAAATCCTGAAACACACAGGAGCACTTCTGTAAACAAAAGGAGGATATGGTCACCTAATAATAGAAATCAAAGAAATCTGAACTTTATTACTTCAAAGAAAAACCAACACACCCTCAGAGCAGGGTTGATATGCACTGCACAGTATAAAGAGGATGACTAATTTGTTAATTAGTGAAAAACTTTATCTTGATGAGAAGCTCTAAGATGATCTTTAGTAACTAATTCTTTTTGGTAGCCTTAGATTATTTGTATCTAGTTCTTTGCTTTCTGCAAATGCTCTCTCTACAGTCAAGATCATCCGATGGATGAGTCAGACCTCATATCTTATACCACTAAAATCGAAACAAGTGTTGATCTTGGAATTATAGGGAAGAGAGTCTTTATAGAACTGTACCATATATATAGCAAATAATCTTAGAGAGGCTTTTACCCTCAGGATCTTGGAAAATGAATGTTTCTATGAAGATTTGTAGCTGAGTGTTTGAATCTGAGACACTTTGACCCTTACTACTGGCCTGGTTTGTGCTGCAATAGTACTTACACGAAGCACATACCTTAGATTTCTGCAGCAAGTGAATAATTTAATGGGTGGTATCCACAAGCAATTTATAGTAACTGTATCTAAGCATATATTTTCTCACTTTAAAGTTTAGGTCTTGTGGATAGTGGCATTTTTTGCTCCCTGCCTTCACTCCCCTGTATGTGAAGGCAGTTAGGTGTCTCCGTTTCATGCTGATTTAAAATCTAAGTGCTTTTCAAGGGCTGCCCATTTTTGTGCTCTGATGAAAACCCGTTGCATCTGAGAAACTTTTTCCATCCTAGCAAGGCTTGCATTTAGTGTGTTAAAATTCAGGAGAAAAGACCTAAGTGGAGAGAAATCCCTGCTGATGTATCTGTAACTATTAGCTTATTCTTATTAGCCTTCTGTAAAGATGTAGTAGGACTTCAAAAGGCAGAGAAAAAAGTGTAGGATCAGGATAATTTTTTTGTTGTTGTTATTGCCTTTTTATGTGGTGATCCAAATTACAGCTGGAACAAAGTAGACTGTCATTGTTAAAGATGACACAAGTCTACGCAGAGCCAAATTGTGACTCTGGCTCTGAGCCTGGTGTGACTGTTCATTTTCTGTGTGTGGCTCCATCCGACTTACAAGATTTCTCTTATTCAGCCCTTTCAGTCTCATATTTACTGCAGCATGTTATGGAGGAGCCATATGTAATGTGTTCCCTCTCTTGGGCTTTGCTTACGCAAAGAAAATCACTGCCACTGCTGATGCAGTGGAAGCTATGCGGATACACTCTTTCAGGGTAAGACACTGTCCTGGAAAAATTGCTCTGCTTTTGAAGTAATTATTTCCAAATAAAATTGGAGCATTGTGCCCACCTGAGGACCACAATAACTCTAGGTTATTACGGTAATCATGCTGCTTAATTTTTCCGCACAGACAAGGAAATCAATGGAATAGTTCATTTTAGTCTTCTTGTGAGTGGAAATCATAATAGCACAGTCAGTGGTGGCTTGTCCTTGGTCTACTTTACACCAGCTATATATATGGGAGAGTGTGTGTCTGTAAAGAGCAGAGACAAGAAGATAAAGGAACAATATTAAAGATGAAGGATCCCAGTTTTGTTCCATAAACAGAGGAAAACACAAGTCTTGCTAGTGTAGTCATGCTGTGCTTTTTAAATCACAGATTTTGGAAGCTGCTGGGGGAATGTCATCATTCAGATTAATCAGCCCCACATATGCTTACTGCTCCACTTCTTACTGTCAGTGGCAGCAGCATTGCGTGTACCCTACTGCAGCATGAAGGTGTGCTTTTCATTTGTGCTTTCTTCTTTATCTACTGCCAGACAATCTCTCCCCAAGCCCTAAATTAGAGCCAAGTAGCACCAAATCGGCTGAAGAAAAACCTCAGAATAATGTGAACCCTGACACCTCGATATTTCAGGGAGAGCTGAAGGCAGGTGATGGCTCAGCAGATCTGCCTGGGTCTCTGGATATTGTCCAGTCATCCCCAGAGTGCAGCAGAGGATGGACACTGTCACAGTGGCACAGGTCAGAGCAGAAAATCCTGCTTGCACTCAGAGAATGTGACAAGACTACAGATTGCTAAAGCTGGCATTGGATAAAATGTTGTTAGGGTGACTAAAATCTGCTGTGTAGCTACTCTGAAAGTACTCCAGGCTTCTGAAAATGTAACTACTGAAATTCGGCCCTGCTGATGCAGCCGCACCAGGTGATATGATCCAAGCATTGTTTGAATCCTGGAAGCTGAATATTACTCCATCGGCTTAATTTGATCTTTCTGCTTTCTGGTTTCTCACTTTTTCCTTGGGCTCCAGCTCCTCTTCTGGGTTTCTCTGAGGTCCAGATAACTGCTTCACTTTCAGCATTCTTCCCTAATCTAAAGCAAAATAAAATGAGATTTTGGGCACTCTCTGGGAGGTGAAGTGTGGAAACACTAAGGAATATACTTAATCTCTACTCAGCTGGTAGTCAGAGAAAAGCTCAGAATGTTACTGATGTTAACTATCAACCTCTGGCCAGGTTGCGAAATACAAGTATTACAAATCCTGAGTAAAAATGTTGGGAGATCGATATTCATGAAATGACATTTAATTAGGGTTTTGATGTTCACATGGCTCTTTAGGAAGAGCATCATCAAAACAGTCTTTCTCAGATGAGTAAAGAAGAGAATGTAAATTATTGCTGGCAGCCTCCAGAATTACAGATTCCAGTTGTGGATAAACTTGACCTTCTGCAGAATAAACCCAAAACATAGAGAGCACAGTATCTTTTCAAATGTTTGGCCTGAAATCAGAAAATACAAGCAGAGATTGATTTACACTACAAAAGTGAATGCCAAGAGATGCCTAAAAAAGTACTTAGCAAAAGACATTGTTTATGAACATTAGCTTTGCTTCCATGGTATATTCCTGCCAGAAGCCAAATGCTCGGCAGCAGGAGCACCAAACCTTCAGTGCTTTATACTGTTATCTTACAACTGATGCAGAGAATGGAGAAAATGCATATGACTGCCTTTAGAGAGATCTAAGAGATATTGTTATGTAGGTGGATATGAAAGGTAGAGCAAAGTCTCTTTGTCCCTTTTCATGCCATTTCTATATTAGTGTAACCCCTGAAATGAACAGAACTGCTCAGATTTGAATGAGAAGTGGTACAGGCAAAATTTGCTCCCTGGTCTCAGCAACAAGCCGTACAAATAGGCTGGACTTGTGGACATTTAAAAATTAAGACAATGGATAACTGGAAAGTAGTGCATGTATATATTGGTGATTTTGATTTGTACACTGCTGCTGCTGAAGTTATGCATCATGTTTGCATGGGCACTGGCTAATATTTCTGGCCAGTATTCATTGTAGAGGACAGCCATGCTCTGAAACAAGGGCTCAGCACTCTGTGCTGATATCACAGAATCATAGAATCATAGAATAGTTAGGGTTGGAAAGGACCTTAAGATCATCCAGTTCCATCCCTCCTGCCATGGACAGGGACACCTCACACTAAACCATATAACCCAAGGCTCTGTCCAAACTATCCTTGAACACCACCAGGGATGAAGTATACAAAAGTTTCCTGGGCAACCCATTCCAGTGCCTCACCACCCTTACAGTAAAGAACTTCTTCCTTATGTCCAATCTAAACTTCCCCT
>JAOEHY010046238.1:0-15047 GCA_025447955.1 Psilopsiagon aurifrons
GTTGCCCAGGGAAGCTGTGAATGCTCCATCGCTGGCAGTGTTCAAGGCCAGGTTGGACATAGCCTTGGGTGACATGGGTTAGTGGGAGGTGTCCCTGCCCATGTTAGGGGTGTTGGAACTAGATGATCTTAAGGTCCTTTCCAACCCTATCGATTCTATGATCTCTTTTGTCTGAGGGCTCAAGCTGGATTCAGATGATCCAGCTAAGCCTAGAAAACTGGTTAATAAAGCTGCGGGTCATATATGCATCTAGGCAAACTGCTAGTCACAACGGCCTTTGGATATAAACCACTTTAACTCAGACATGAAGCTCCCATTCCCACTTGATTTGGATTTAAAGCCATTTAAGTATGCAATTTGCTACAGCACTGGCACTGCAACTTTGGCAGTGGTGGAACTCGTAAGTGCTTCCACTGTGCAATGCACACTAAGCAGAGGTTCTGAAACATTCTAACCTGACCACAACGTTCACTTGGTCAAATCTAGTGAGCTAAACAGTGTTTATTTGCAATTGGACTGTTTCAAACAAGTAGAATAACACTGACATCTTGAATCTGATTACCAACACACAAGATTAAGGCAAATACAGAAAATACTTAAAACAGAAGGTGACTGTTTCATGAAGTGGTTTGTGACTGCTATGCTCTAGGCACTGAATGGGTTTGGTATAGAGTATCAATGAATCTAAGCAATGAGTTTATCTGCCTCGGGTCCTTTTTGAGTCACTAGTGATGCTATTCTCTTTTACGCTCTCTGAATCTTTTAGAAGAGGATGTGAACGATCACAGCAGGTTCTGTTCTACAAGAGATTCTGAATTTTACTTCAGAGATTTCCTGGATGATCCTACATACAAAAGCACTTGAAGAAGAAACAATCTTTGTTCATATTGAACTAAGCACCCCACACAAGTTTTGCATCTTTACAGCACTACCTCAATCCAGCAGATACATGGATCTTCAAACTTTTGCACAGCAGTTTAGACCCTGATACATAAACCCAATGACACAAAACAGGAGGGCAATTTTTCAACACAAAAGTGAAATTTCTTCAGCTGCTTGATTAGATGAACAGAAAAACTAAAGATACTTTTATCATGAATACTTTTGTCACTCATCACTTTGATCAGTGATTTGTTAATCAGTTTGTTTGAACAGTGATACTCATAATACCCAATATCTAGTTTTTACATGTTAGTCTATTCTGAAATAAGTCTTTGATTTTCAGTTCCTGAAAGACCTCACAATTTCTCCAGCTAATGTTTCTATTATGGTTACTATAAAGAACAAGACCAGGAGATCAGCAATACTAGCATATTTGAGACTCTAAAGCTATTTACTGTAATACTCTATCTTAAATAGGTAAGCCATGTGTCACTATAATTCAAGGTTGAAGATTTACAAGAGACAGACTAATGTGTAAACATTTATATGCATGTAAGAATGAGGTTAAGCTTCATGCGCAAACCAATTTCACCCACTGCTCTTTTTGTAAAGTGTAACTGTATCCCTTCCATCCTGTACTGACAGAACTCACCATCACTGAGCACTCAAATACACCCAACTTGGGCAACTTGTGGACAAATCTGTTTCTGCAGGACTTTAAACTTCCAAAGATACAGAATAAAAATGGCATGATCCAAGAGCTAGACAATAAATTCTATTTCCTGCAATGTATTTTTACAATTATTTTACCCCAACAGTGAATTGTTAGTTTAAAGCCACAGGAAGTGCATTAAGATGGCAGCAGTGTGTATAACTAGTGCATAAAGTTTAGAAACATAATTTTCTTCCAAACATATTTCTCAATTTTGTAAAACCGTATACACAGCTACCTATTGTCATGCCACTGAAATTCAAGTTAGAGCCACCTCTCTTTTCTTGTTCTCATGCAATAAAGTGACTAGATAAAAGCAGAGGATTTTATCTGAACTTTTATCTGAACTTTCATTTGCAGAATGAGATGCTGTGCTTAGGATATTTGTAAGTACAGAATTTGATTTTTCTGTGGATATCTTTATAAGAGTTTAACTTCAACCTCTCAACCTCTTCCTAAAAAAAAAAAAAGGATCCCAGAGAAAATGGAAGTAAACTGGGATATAAAATCTGGTATATGAAAAAAGAATTGAAGAAAAACTAATTCAAAAAATGCACCTGGGAGAAAAAACCCTCTTGTATCTTAGTTTAGAGAACTGCAAAAAAGCTAACATTCATACAAATTTTTAGGGTATCTTCTGCAATGCTTCATTCTGACTATTCTTTTTCTAAATTATGTACGTTATCTGGACTATGACAGAACTTTGGTATCCACAAAACCACATGATCACTGAGGTGAACTAGAAAAGACAAGCAAATGATCCAATTAAGTTTATTAAATACTTTGAAGTGAATAATTACAGCAGCAAAAATAAGCGGACATCTCTGCCACCACCAAAAGGAAAAAAAAGGAGTCAGCAGCATCCCAGCATAGCAGGTAACATTTTTGAGCATCAGTGTTGATGGGATCCACTAAGGGTCCTAGCACTTGGGTTAGTGCTGACTCTCACGGTGTAGTAACGTATCCCAACACCTAGTAGCTCCTCATGTTGCATGTTCAAAAAAAAGACACATACTCTTTCAGAGGCAGTACTCTACAGCAGCTGGTAGGTGCTGTTAGCAAAGAATACATTACATTCTGATGGTATTTCAGATGCTTATTTCTTTCTCCAGTGTCTTTTTCCTTGTGATTCATACCTACACTTGTTATTAAAAAACAGATTGTTTATCTGGTTTACATTTTTATATTGCTTTATCCTTCACCTGATGCATGATTCAAAATTCCACCTGATGAAGCAGAATTGCGGGAAGGGATGTAGCCTGCGTAAACATTATTTAGTTGCAAAAAATAGTAATCTACTCAGAAATAAATGTAGGTCAACAACATGAGATGAAAGTTGGACACAATTACAGTTTTGATTAGCAGCATAACTGCTTAATTGCTTTCACTGCTCTACTTCAATTTTAACATCAAAGTGTAATTTTTTTTCAGCATCTTTGGGGATGGTAATAGAAGATATTGACACTTCCCTAAGAAGTTCTGAAAGTGCTTATCAGTAGGAGCCAAGGACCTTCAGATACTCATAAAACCAAGTAACATGCACCTTTTATTCTTGCTCCATTAAAATACATGTATCAGGTATTCAGAAACACAACAAACCCGAAGAGGCATCTAAGTTTCTTGAAAGCAATAAAAATCAAGACCAAAGCAGAACATAAAACATATTATTTGCATGTAATTGCAGTATCAGACTTTAAGTAATATTACTCAAATATAGAAGAATTTATGTATCTGAAAATATACTGAAATTTAACTATCTTGAACAATGTAAAATCCACCTCTAACTAACATATTTGGCTTGAATATAACAAGATCTTAAGTGAGATGGTCTAGTGGGAGATCTTGCCCATATCACGGGGGTTGAAACTAGATGATCTTAAGGTCCTTTCCAACCTAAACCATTCTGGTTTATGGTTCCTTAAAAATATTTGCTTCCATATTTCTCCCCAGAATACTAGAAGCTACTCAGTTTGTTATCAGTAGTAGCTATTTTTCCCATGGTTGTATTTGCATAAGCATTAGTTTCAGGATCAACAGCAAATACAACCCTCTTCACAAACACTAATACATTAGAACAGCAAAACCGCTGCTTCTACAAATGACTTACCACTTCATCTTCAAATCCTCCAGCTAATACAAGTGAATAAGCTCCATCATTACTACGTCCATGGATTCCACCAACATGGGGTCTGTGAACACCCGCTTCGCTCACCTGGCAACAGAAAAAAAGCCAGTTTCCAGCACTTCTTTCAAACAACCAGCAATCTACAATCACTTTTAGCAATCAACTTTCTGTTTAAAACATCGTATAGGATTCCTGTGTAAATAGTTAATTTAAGACTGTCACTAAAGGTGAGCATTCCACTAGTTTTTAAGGTAGAAAAGCCAAAAGTAAGGACACAAGAAAAACTGTAAGGACAATGTAAGGCAAGAGTTGATTCTGGAAGATGTAAAGGTACACTTTCTTCTTTGGGAAAAAATCTCCATGTTTCTTTCCATAAGCAGTATTTAAGAATATACTCACTGTTATACACCACTTGGACAGTCATTTAGAACAATTCAAAGCAGACAGAGATCTGTCAGTTTGGTAAGCTTTTACAATCTTAAACTAAGGTAGACCCCAGTTACCTGTGTAAAGATCATTTTGTCAGGTAATATTAAGGTAACACACTGAAAATGTGACCAATGCACGTGAATATTACAACACTGCCTAAGGAAACAGAGGAAGCCATTACAACAAGGTACAGATCGCATGTTAGCACTCCAACCAGGGTAACTCTCTGATGACAAATGTGCACCTAAGCTGCAACCAGACCACCTGATAGCAGCAGCTATACCATGAACTGGCAACATCATTGAAGTCTGCTGGAGCACTTCCCCCACAAAATTTGTATTGTAATTGCTTCAAACTACAAATTCCATTAAAACCAAACCAAACCAAAACAAACCTTTTATGAATAAAAAAGAGGCCAAGTATTAAATCATGTATTTTCTCAGTACATGATGCCAAAACCACTACTGACAGAATGAAGGTTACCAGCAGAAAACCAATTAGGATACTTCTTTCTATCTTTGTATTTTCCTTTAGACTTTCAAGTTGGCTGTTATTCTGCCTCTCCAAGAGGCAGAATCAACAATGCCAGTTTTTCCAGACCATTATATGAGTAGGCTGAATAAAAAGGCCCCACTATTGCTGTTCTCTTTCCTGCTGTATCAAACATCCTTTCATTCATTCATTCCTCCCCCCGTTCTTTCATGTACAGATTTTTATTAACTAAGTTTAGAATTCTGGTAGGTGATGCATCCAGAAGATGAATTCTGGTAAATAATTCATGCTCATTAGATGCTCTCTCCATAAGCAATACTTAGTCAATTTCCTTCTAGGGAAAGGAGAGTTTAAGTCATAAAAAAATACACAAAACTACACTATCAAAATTCTTACAGATTTGCTGTGGCAAACTCATTTCTCATACAAATACCAGTCACATGAGAAAGTGTAATTTAATATTCGGTGAGAAAACATTTCAATCTTTAAAAAAAAAATTAAGTATTTCATTTATAGCCAAAATTATTAAGTAGAAATACAAATTGCCTTTTTATGGCTAGCCCACATATATCTCTAAGAGTTAGCATTCTCCGCGCTATTTTCAGACAAAAGCAGAACCCTAATCCTGTTCCTTTCTCCTTCCAGCACTAGAAAGACCTGAAACTATTATTTTTTGTAATGCAATTCCTAATAAAATCCAAACTAATAATTTCAATTCTTATTAAAGCAGTAAAAATAAAACTTGATTTTGAGATGTTGAACCTGAGTAGAAGATTTCAGAAACCTTCCTTCCTTAATCTGGAAGCCAACAAAAAAAGTAACTATTCACTTCTAATTCACTAAGAAGTTCTTCAAATTCAACTGACAGGAGAGGTCAATAAAATAGCTCTTCATTTTCCTCTAAAGCATGACATTTTCTATAAAATGGATATCTCAAGAACCGCATAATTTTATATTACAAATTTAATATGCTTCACCTAAGGTTTGTGTTGATGGTAGTGTTGACAATGGACATCAATGTAAAAAAAGATCAAAAGATGAGTTTAGGTTTCAACTGCTTCACTGTGATTTCTACCAAGATTTTTTTTGCTAAGTTGAAAACAGCTGCTGCTAAACATTATCAGCCTTAAAACTTGCATGGCCTTCCAAAATCCAGAATTCTTCACACAGTACTGGAAGACAGAACCATCAGAGGAAAACTGACTCCTCTAAGTGTTCTCTTCTACAAACTGAATAAAATATGTTTTTTTCTCAGGAGAAGGCAGGTGAAAAGCTCAGAAAACAAATCAGAATAGGTTTTTAATTCTTGGCTTGCACCTCCTCAAGCAAGTAAAAAAAAGAAAGTTTCTGCTCTTCCAAATATGATGTAAAATAGTCAATTACAATCCTTTACACACGCAAAAGATGAAGAACTGATCTTGAAAGTAAACTATGTACTTCCCTGACTAAAACCAGTAATTAAAAATATCAAAGATAAACCAAAAATCAGTGCTATCAGATAAAGCTGGGGAAAAGGAAGTAGTCTACATTTGGTGGATACTTTGAAACCACAAAAAAATAAGTACCAAGACAAAACAAAGCTGTTCCATTCTCCCTCTTTTGTTCTCTCCTTCCCCTTGAGTATCACCTCTGTGCTTAAATAATCAAAACGAGAAATGGACTGGGAAAATTAACTCGCATCTCCAGACGGTATTTTTCTTCCAACCTAGTTTACCACAGAACCTAGGAAATATTTGCAACAGAAAATGAGACTGTGCAAGAAAGACCAAATGCTGAATGGACAGCTAATTTCAGCATCACTACAGGCTTAAACCGGTTTAAGCTGTTCATCAGCCTAAAAAAAGATTGAGCCATCCATTGGTGTGACCAAAAAAAAAAACCCAGCAACTTAGGGAGTCAATTTATGGTCATATTATCTAATGTTTTCGAAATCTACAGTCTACATCTCCTACGTGGGATAATCAGACCATGTGAAGTACACTTCAGAAAACACTTGACTATTCACTAAGTATCCCACTCAGAACTTTTAACATGTGAAATCTGTATCTCCAAATGACAACAGACTTCTTATTAAGTTGGACTGTAAAATCAGTGTGTTTCAACCTTCATCACTATCAGCATTACTTCCATAGAACCATAATGTATTTGTTTTGTCGAGTCCTGGTAAGAATGGCAATTGTTAATCTAAATTTATCTTAGTGCACAACCCATTCATTACTATTCTTAACTACTTCAGATACAGCTAATACTGAAACAACGTACCTGAACTCTGAACTTCCAGGTTGTCCCAACAGGAACACCGGGTATAGGTCCATAATGATTTGATGGAACAATAGTGCATTCCTTGGTGCGACCAACACAGGCCATGCCCTAAAAATACATCAGACATTCAAAAATTAATTAGTACTATAATATTGAAGATTATTTGAAAATTCAAAGCAGATGTAAAGAAATCTATCATTATAACAAACACTTTAAAGTACATTAATGATTGTTACAAGCGAAGTTAATTAAGTAATATGCGTTTAAGGATTTGGGGAAGGGATCATGGGTTGTTTTTTTGGTTTCCCCCTCTACTCACCTTCATAATTATTCAACTGCTTTAACTGCCAGTATATAGTGGGCAGGTTTAAATATAGTCTTATCGTCTGTGCAACCCAGTACTGAATTTTGTGTATGACATACATAAGCAGAATTATAGATGTAGCACATACATGAACAATCCAAGAAACAACTATTTCTAAAATACACTCTACCTTGCCCCAGTCTCTCTGGCTTTCAGTACTGGCAGATGGCATCTTTGCTTTCTTTTTACTCTGTTTGAGTTTTTCTCCAGCTTTTACAACTTCATTAGAATCATTTTTGCAGGAAGGACAATACCTAAAAAAAGTTTTTAGTAATTCTTAATTACTTCATAGTAATGACAATAGAGTCCTTGCAGCCAAAATAGTGTCAATTTCTTCATCATGACTAAACACTTCAAGCTAGAAAGCACATACCAGTCTTAAACAGCTGACACCTATGGCTTAAAAAATAAACCCAACATGAAAAAATACTGTCAACTTGCAAAAAAGGGTATTTCAGTATCTGTGAAGGTCAACTGCTGGAGGCAAAATATTTAACTATTCTTTTTCACATGGTATGTGAGAGGTCCCCAGGTCTCCTTTATTCTCTTCATTCTGTCCTCTTTCATTCAGATCACGTAAAGGAGAAGACAGCTGAGATGAAAGTATGCTGTTAACCAGCATTCATGATTTGTTTCTATGTCCTGCCCTCTCTATGTTTATTTTTTGCTGCTATATAATAAAATTCACTGCAGACAGCTGAATGTCAAATAAGGCCAAGGTATTGTTTAATGTGTGCAAACACACACACTCACTCCACAACACTGAAGCCACTTGGGTTTTAGTGCCGAGACACTCATTCCTGGTAACACAAAACTATCCTGGTAGGGAAATACGAGATACTAGTATGTAGTGACTACAGAAGAGAGTACACTGATCCTTTTGCTGCTTATAGTAACATTTTTATCCCACTCTAGGAATACCAATGCAAAAGCAATTGTTCACCTTTCTGGCCTCTAGGGGATCAGTTTGGCCCATACACCACTAATGAAAGAATCCTGATCTACACTAATACTGATAACCTAGCTTAGGTGACTCCCACTAGTACTACAACTGCTAGTGTCTTGGATTTATTAATTAACTTTTGTACGTGGATATGAATAGAAGAATTAATGAATAATGTCCATATGAACAGATTTCACTATGTCAATACAGTTTTTGGATAATTAAGACAATGAAGCAATGTAGATAAAAAGAGCTTAAAAATTATACAAAATGTTTGAATTGTGTAACAGTAAAACTCACTAAGAATGAAGTCTTTTTTTAAAGAACGTGCAATTACCAACTAAAAGAAGGAAAATCACATAATTCAAATTCACAAAGTGAATTAACTATGGCATTCCCTCCTGCTTCCTTCATAGGGTAACCACAATACCTTAGTATTTTTTTATACTGAGTTTTGGATGCAGTATTAAATATTGGTTTGCATATAGAATGGCTTAATCTCAGCAACAGAAACTTACCATCCTTTCCCAAACTGCAGGGTTAGCCATGCAGAAAGTCTACCAAATTTTAAACTATAAAAATACTTAGCAGAATTTTTCCACTTACAAAACAAAATCTGTCAAGAAGTTAAGGATCAGACAGCCATGTCATCTGCCTAGTACACAAGGAGAAGAGGAAACACAGACCTCTTTGGCAGGAGACACCAGTCTGGCTGCTGCAACTCCTCTTACATACAACCAAGCATTAAGTGTGCACACGACTGGCATAACTAAGTATGCCAAAATTAACTGTCACAAAACAGTGCCATAACAGCACCTCTCCCACCCAGTGAATTTATCTACAGATACAGCTATCTACTTGCAGGAATAAATTTTAAGACTCGTATCATTACACAGAAAAAATACAGAAAGAAAAAAGTTAAAAGAGCTTGACAGCTATTTGAAGAACATTTTAATAACATGAATAAAGCTTCTACTACTTCATAGAATACCAGCTGGCAGGGACCTCACGATCAGCTGGTTCAACCTTTCCTGGCAAAAGCACAGCCCAGACAAGATGGCCCAGCACCCTGTCCAGTTGCATCTTTAAAGTGTCCAATGCTGGGGAATCCTCCACTTCTCTGTGGAGATTATTCCAAAGGCTGAATATTTTCATTTTGAAAAATTTTCTTCTTGTGCCCAACTGGAATCTGCATGGAATAACCCACCACCCCTTGTCTTTTCCATGGGACTTCTTGTGAAAGGGAAGCCTCCATCTTCTTTGTAGCCACCCTTTAGATACCGGAACATGGTGATAAGGTCTCCTCAAGCCTTCCTTTCCCAAGGCTGAACAAACCCAGTTTTCTCAGCCCTTCCTCATATGCCAGCCTTCTCAGTCCATTGTTCAACTTCGTGGACCTTCTCTGGATCTTCTCCAGCCCCTTTGCATCATTTTTTTTTTTCCTGTATAGTGAGGACCAAAACAGTATTCCATGTGTGGTCTGACAAGTACTGAGCAGAGTAGGATAATGACATCTTTGTCTCTCTGGTGATGCCCTTATTGATGCAACCCAGCATAGTGTTAGCCTGCTTTGGCGCAGCAACATGCTATACAGTCATATTGAGCTTGTCCACTAGGATGCCTGGGTACCTTTTCCACAGAGCTGTGTAGATCTCAGCCTGTGCTGCACTCTTGTATTGTGTTCACCCAGGCGCAAGAGCTTACTCTTGTCCTTGCTGAACTTCACACGGTTCTTGTTAGCCCACTCTTCCAGCCTACCCAGATCATCCTGCAGGATGATTCCGCTTTCCAAAGTATCCACTTTCCCACTCGGTTTGGTATCATCAGCAAACTTCATCAGGGCTCACTTGATACGCGTTCCACATCCACTTAAGCCCTTCTTGTAGATGGTGGTGGCATTTGCCTTCTTCCAGTGTCCTGGGATGCCCCCTGAAACCCATGACTTCTCAAAGATTATGGAAAGCAGCCTCACAAGGTCAGCCAGCTCTCTTAACACCCTCAAGTGGATACAGTCAGGGCCCATCAATTTACAGGGGTCAAGCTGCTGTAATAGTTTGCAGACCAACTCTTCCTTCACTGATGGTGAGTCTATGTTTGCATCAACCTGGATTTTTGTTCCCAGTGCCTGGGGCTCAGCAGTGCTGGAGACAGAGGTGAAGAAAGTGTGGAGAACCATTACCTTTCCAGGTTTACTGCTGACTTGCAGGAATACAATTTTTTTTTTTTTTGCCAGAAATATAAGCAGAAGGATCCAGAAGTGAATTTAACATACAATTTGAGGGACTCTAAAGATCAGTCAATACTTGCGGTTGTCTACAGAGCATTAAGTCTTCTGTATGGAGGAAAACAGTCTTGGAGACCTATGCAGTGCATTTATAGCGAAATTAATGGAAGAGGCTAGGGAGATCTGGGCAGTAATGGCTACACTCAGAAAAATTTCTATTCACCAGACTTTCTCTGGAGCCCTCTGAAATGGAAGTAGGATAACTCATAAGATCTTTCATAAGAAGCTTTTGAAGAAGAATGGATGCCAGTGAAGACTAGAACACTAATACTTAATCTAAAAGATCATCTAAAGCACGCTGCAGGCCAAAATAATCTAGGCACACCAGCTAAACCGAAGAGACAATGAATGATGCCTCTTAAGATTTCAGTGTCAGTATTCTGACATGCCCATCAAACCCTCTGTGTATCTGAGGATGTGAAAGAAACTAGGGAGAATAAATTGTTTTCATTGTAGAACAAAGGATTTGGAGGGGGTTGTGGGAGTGAACACTCAGGTGTAGAACAAAGGATTTGGGGATGGGGGCACTGACTTGAAGCACATATACTTTCTTTATCAGAAACTTTCCTATGACTACTACTGGAAAATAGATTTACTGTTGCTGAAACACTAGATTAGAACAGGAGTACGGGCCAACTTAAGAATGGACAGACTAAGCAGATGTATAGTTTCAGACATATGGTCTCATTGAATATTCTGAAGGAAGTCAAAAGAACTTCCCACCTGCTGCATCCAAAGGTCAGGAGTAATCTGGAAAGAATAGTGCTTATGGACTGCATAAACCACTTGCGTGTTGAGAATTGTTTCCAATATGTGGCATCAACTCACTTATGTTGACAAATAGTAGCAAGCAAGATGTCATGCCCGAAAGACCTGTCTGTCTTGACAGTAGAAAACTTGGAACAGCTCAGACTAACATGCTGTGTAAGAAATACTGCTAAATAGTCATCTTGCACATGCAAGAAGTGGAAGGCACACAAGACAATGTTCAAATAAATGCTATTTTCAGTTCCAAAGACCGATACGTATTTCTACGAAGTACTGAAAATATTTTTTAGATAGTGCTTTAAGGCAGCAGTTCTGCTGGCCTGAAAAACGGTGAACACACCTTTACCCAGTGTGGAAATTTCACAGGAAAGAGATTAACTTCCAACAACAGTATCCCTGTGGCCAAATGTACACACTGAGAAACACCTATTAATGCTAATGGTCTCAATTGCTAAATCACACATCAGCATAAACACAGCAATTCAGAAAAAAAACACAATGCCCCAGAAACCATGCAGACCATTAGACACTGAACAATAAACAAACCTACTACGGCATCCACTATGCTATAGAAAATTGAGGTATTTATTTCCAGAGAATGTTAATACATCAAAAGCATAGATTTTTACATAAAATTTAATCACAAGGGCCAAAGAGATTCCATAAAATGTATCCATAGATATTAGACACTTACCGATGTCTGTGTAATGGCTTTATTAGAATGAAGTTCTATTTATTAGTTATATATAAAGGATTAGCACCTCATGAGAGTAACAGAGAAGTGGTAAAAATGAACAGTGTAAATTGCAGACAGCTAATAAAAGCAAAAAAATTGTATAGAGATCCCATTGAGAGATAACATAATGGGTTGCTGATGGGTTCATGCAGATTCACTTCAAAATACAATTACTCTGATTTAACAATGCTAGTTAACTTGATTTTCCTGCTGGCAGAATCAGAGACAGTAGAAATGGACAGTAGTAAGGTGGTGGTCCTCCCACAGCAGCAGGAATGAACAGAGCAGAGGCAATGAGAACACACAGAAGGGCACAGGGGCAGCAGCAGGGACAGAGGATGAAGGGAAAGAGAAGAGTGAGCATATGAACTGTTCTAGCAGTAAAGCTTGAACAAAATTAAAAGTCTGGGGAACAGTCACTACTGATACAATCAGATCATGATACTGTCAGAGAAGATCATATTGATCACAATGAATAAAATAAACATACCAGTTTTGAAACTCCATAATGGTCATTAAAACTTGCTACTAACCCTTTGTGAATGGTTTAAAAGAATTACCTTGACAGAAAACATAAGGTTTATATTAAGTTGATGGATTAAAACCACAGCAGGACTTAAAAAAAAAATAATCTTCAGCCTTGTCTCTCTAGAGGTACAAATAACAAAAAGGTACCAAGTACAGAATGGCAATATAGATAAGTAAATCATCCTTATATATTTACCAGTCCTCATCTTCTGGTATCTTGCTTAAGGGAGGGTTCAGGCAGTAAATATGATAAGCCATATTACATTCATCACACAGGAGTTGCATGTGAGCATCCTGTTTTCCACCACACAAATAACATGAACAAAAACGGCACTCCTTATCTGGATCAGCCCTACAGTGCTTGCATTCAGGGCCACTTTTTCCTGTCAAAAACAAAGAAAAAGTCAAATGCTATGTATCTTAGAAAAGTGCATTACTGTATCTACAGGAAAATATTTCTGCACACAAACAGTGCCTCATGAAAATGCTTTCTTCTTACAATGCGGTATTTGACTATCTAGGCTAATAGGATTTCTTCTGCTGTATAAACAAGGAGTAAAGAAAATGACTAATCAGCAGCTTCTCTTATTTTCTCCCTTCCAGTTCCCAACAAACCATCTGCACATTCTCCCTGCAGATGGAGCCTTGCAAATCTCTAGTTGGAGCTTTCTTAAATACAGCCATGAAGAAATTCCAGTTAGGTAACTGATAACAGTCAAATGATGATGAAGCTACAATTTGGAATAGCTCTCTTCCCCTTAAATTAAACTTACAGTTGGAGAGAAGAATTAGCAGTCTGAGACCACAGACAATCCAAAATCACCAATTGTTTCACAGCAGCAGTTCAGTTTATACACAAAGAAACACTAATTTATGTTTCAGCTCAGTAGGACATTTTGACCCATGAACCCCCAACTATGAAACAAAATCACTGGCATTGATTTCTCAATCAGGAAAAAATGTTTTTATGCAAGAAAAAAACATTTAGTATCCTAAGCTATACATGAAAAAGGAGAGGGAAGGAACATAGAATACCTGTAGTAAAACCAACGCTTACAGGAAAAATGTTTAAAGTAAGTCAAATGTCCAGAGAAATGACTGAAGACTTAGAAAATAATTTTATCACACTCCAAGGACTACTAAGATTAAAAAATAATTTGCATGTTCTGTGTAAAAGTCATCTAGAAATGCCACAGAAGTGAATTTGAGCTTAAACTAGCGTAATAAAATAACAAAGAGTACTTCCAAATTTTCCTGAACCACAGGCTGTAGAAGTTTAGAATGGAAACAACAGGAATACCAACAATACCAGCCAATACCAAATAGTCTTCTAAATCCATAGGCAAACTGAGAAACATCAGAACTGTTTCATAATTTCTACTTAAAAGGGCAGTTGGCCTAGATGGATAGTGTGATAAGGACAGACAAACTTATTCCTATAATCTTTATTCCTTTATTTTATTCCTTATAATCTTTGCCAAAAATACTCAAGTCATTAGTACAAAAAAATAGCTCTTACATTTTCCGACACAATACCCTTACTGACTATAGTCACAATATGTCACAAGAAAGTGCACAAATAAGGAACTCGAAAAGCAGCCCCACTACAAAAATGACAATAAACAACCTCCCCAAACCCAAAACCCACTATAGCCCTTCAGAGGCAGTATGAACACAGGGTTCGTCCATAGGTGCTAAGCAGACACAGTATTAGACAAAGGGAGAAGGGCACAAATCGTATTTAACAAAACACTGCCTTTCTCATGAAACATTTCACCCTTCGGAAAACACAGATTTTATTTCTTTTTTTTTCATACTAAAGGACTGCTGCCTTTCTGATACATTTTTATGCAAGAAAGGAATTTGTCAAACCCCTAACATGGAGATCCACCCCAGGTTTCTCTGACTAGCATAAAGGAACAACATTCAAGGACAAGCTTCCACCTTCTCTTAGCTTTCTCTTTATTTCTCTACACCATGAGTTACTAAGGTGCTTCATCCAGAAGCTGCATAGCTTCGCAGCTATTTGCAAGTTAGTTTTAATTTTATTAGATAACGTAAGGAAACAAAGTAAATATTTCTTTTAGGAGTCGATTCTTGAAAAGAAAGATGAGGTTGAGAAAGGCTTTTTTTTCCTAGGTATACTGAGAAGGAAAGGAACTACCGAGTGTTTGAAGAAATCCCAGCCCCTTCCTGCTGATGAGAAGCTCTTCCCCTGACTGGAGCACTGCAATTGATGGCTATAAACAGTCCAGAGAGACAGGGCAGGAATACGGGGCCAGTGATATGCCCTCTATGGATGGACTGCACAGAGCTGTCCTTGAAAAACAACGATGAACAGGTTGAAAGCTTGTGCGTGAAAAGCAGGGGCCAAGCCAAGAAATAAAACCTAATGGCTAGGGTTCATTGTGGCCACCCAATGGAGGGGTGCCTGTTGATGAAGCGTTCTTACTTCAAGTGCAGGGAGCACCACACTCGCAGGCTTTGATCCAGCTGCCGGACTTCAGTCACCCTGACATCTG
>JAOEHY010046239.1:0-13745 GCA_025447955.1 Psilopsiagon aurifrons
CATCCTCATGGCCCTCCTCTGGATTTGTTCCAACAGTTCCATGTCCTTCTTATGTTGAGGACACCAGAACTGCACACCATACTCCAAGTGAGGTCTTTATCTAAAAATCTATTCACAGAAATCTGTTTATTTGCTAGGTCAACATTTATCTTGGAATGTAAATATTTTAAGGCCAAACAGGGACTGCTAATAGGTTGTAGTATTTTTAAGAACACTAAAATCCAACGAAATATGCTCTTGAAAGATGTTGGCTTGCCTCTGCTGCTCTTCAGGATGTGTGAATTCATGCATAATGCAAATTTTAAATTTCCTGAAAGATTTCCTACTGTTTACAGAATCATAGAATCATCTAGGTTGGAAAACACCTTTAAGGTCATCAAATCAAATCATTCCAAGTTCACAAAGGGCCTTGTCTACACAGTTTTTGCACTTCCAGGAATGGTGATTCCACCACTTCCCTGGGAAGGCTGCTCCAATGCCTGATCATTCTTTCAATGGTCAACCTCCGCCAAGCACACACAGCCCTGAAGCCAGAGTCTCTCAGACCCAGCGCTCACCAGGATGGCTGCTTTCCTGCAGCCAGCTCGTAGAATGATAGAATGGTTTGGTTTGGAAGGAACCTTAAAGGTCATCTAGTTTCAATCAGTAATGTTATCAGATAGCAAAGAACTACAGAGCAAAATCTCATCAAATGACAGTGGTTTTAACTATTTTTAATACTGTGTTGCTTCCTTCTCTTAACACTCAATATCCAGGGGACATCTGAGGACAGTGCTGTCCTTTCCACAGGTTTGCTTTTCCTGCTTTCTCAGCTAATTTGTGCGAGCTCAGCACCCACAACCCTGAGACTTTGAGACTGTCCTATTGACAGAAACAGATACGAGTGCAGAATGGGCCTTGAAAATGCATGATCAAAAGATGGTGTTCAGTATTTTTCATGTTCATTGCTTTTCTTAAGAAAAATGCATAAATCTTACATGTATACACAGTTGTTCCATTACTTTAGTAATACTGTTTTATTATTACCACAGTGCTTAATATTCTGCAATATTAAGCAATATTCTTAATTAATATTCTGTAATATTTATAATATTCTCAATATCTTTCTAATGATTTCTCATCACACAATGACAGATTAATTCTCATGAAGTAGAAAGCAATTATGTTACTAAGGAAAAAATAAAAAATCAGAAAAAGTGGTTTCATGAATGATATTAATACCATAACATACTTATATAAGGGAATCACTGTTTTATTTTTCTTATTTTACCAATCTGCAATTAAAAGAAAACAAATAGTCTGCACATCACATATTGTGAGGAAATGATAGGACTTCCTGTTCTCTCACATCTGGAACATTAGGAAGCTTAACCTCCAAAAAAATAGAGGCTAAATAATTTACCACGCTGTTTATTTCAAAGACCTCCTTCCAGAATTAAAGGAAATCTATTTGCATGTTTCTAAAGGCATTGTTCCTTCAGTCTGTGATGTTCATCAGGTTTGCTGCTTTTGTTTTTGTAATCTAAATAAATATAGTTCAATGGTTTGGAACTCCATGGCTATCCCAGTGGATTCCTCTATATCTATTGTGTAAGGCAGAACTAGGGGAAGCAAAGGATGACTAATATTACGAACATGAGATGATGGAAGCAAGTGGAAATCTCAACATTCTGATACAATCTGCCATATTTTAAGACTCTTATGAAGCGTAATCATCCAAGAGATCCTGAATCTCTGACAGCTGACTTTGTATTTTCCATTTTCGTTGTTTATCTCTACAATTTTGACTCCTTAGTTGGTTAGATACTGCTAAAAATTTGGTGAAACACCTCTCATTTACATGTGGTAGATACATGCACACTAGCACCTTCCAAACAACAACTACTGGGTGTAAATTGACACCTAGCTTACAATAATATGTTCACAAAATCATAGCCTAAATGAGACACAAGTGTTGAGGTAAAGGAAAAACAACCATTCAGAAACAGTGGCTGAAGAGTGAAAGCAAAGGGAAATGCAACATACTATGCTGACAGAAGGAGTTAAATGCAAATAGATTCAATTTCTCATATACTACATTTTTAAAATAATTTTAAGATTGAAAAGAATCTGCAAAGCAATTACAGCTTAACTAAAATGAAGCAAATATCTGAGGTTTGTACCTTGAGCATAGCTTTATAGGAATGAGATTTTCTATTTTGTGAAAAATTATACAAAATGTGTTTAAAACTTCCTGTTATTTCTTGTCAATGAGCATGTTTCTGTATTTCCAATCAAAATGGCATCAAATTTGGTTTATACTTGCTGAATGTCACCACTTTAGCAAAATATAGAAAAAGATAATTGGGTTGATGCAAGCTGGATGTGGCCCAAAGGCACCACCCATTCTTTCACTGAAATCAAGGTGGCTGGGCAGGATCACACAGTGCACAATGCAGGACTGAGCCCAAGGCTATACAGGCAAAACCATGGAAGACAATGCAAAACTGAAAACAGCTATACAACAGCTGGAATTTTTTTTTAAGCCTGTCCCTTACACTGCCTACAGTCAAGAGGGAGAAATTGGCTCCTAAAGGTATTTTAGCCAACTATAAGACACACATCTAAAATAACTAGCCAAACCACCTTCAGAAGAGCCTTTTCTTCTACTAATTGTAGAACTAGCTTAGGATAAAAGTCTAAATTATAGAATTTCCATTTTTACGACAGTTAAACTTGGAAGAGAGAAATATTCAATTATTACATGTTTCATTATTGACTGACATGGCCACAACTTCACCCAATCTTTTTTTGCACAATGGCTGTTGATGTTTATATGTGTAGCTGCTGCCACCGAGAGAACCTCAGAGTTTCATAATACCACTGAAGACCAAATTCTTACAGGGATCTCTAGAAAATATCTACAGTTCATGGCCATCCCCACGCTATCTCCTGAAAACCATGTCCAGAAGACAATGTTCATAGATACCTCGGGAAACTCTTTCTCACAATGTTGCTTAATGCAACATTTGTAATTATGAGAATTTTTATTCCCAATTAAAAATGCAAAATGTAGTAGCATTTGGCCCCCTTGAACACCATGAATAGCTGACTTTAAATTTGGTCAAAGCCATCACCACAGAATAGACATTGTATTTCAGCTTATAGAGGAAAGGTTTGGAACACAAAGGGCAAAGTTTGAATTGTCCTTAAAGCTGTGTATAATGGCAGTGCAAAGTGACTGTGGAGAAGGGTGGGACATTTCCATTTCCTTGAGTAAGCCCACGATTTAGTCACTGAACTTTGGACGCTGAAAAGCCATGAGACTTACGAGCACAAAAGTAGCAGCAGGAATAGTTAAGATGGGAAGTGATTAAGGCACGAACAATATAAGGCTGAAAAGTACTGCAACAGGCCATTGGGAAATAGCAATTACAGTGTCAGCCTGAACTGCCAAATGTATTTTCTACTGACTGAAGTGAGACCCAGGATTTCTCTGTTATAAAGCACAGCATTGCTAAAAATGAAATATTTGTCTCAATAAGTAAATAAAATCTAAATAAAGTGGGGTTGCCTCCCACCTTCTCAATAGCCACATTTATGCTTTAGGCGGTCATGGACAGCAGCTCATCAGTACTAGATTAATCAGCAGACCAGGTTCCTCAAGGTAATTTTCTTAGTACATGGTGAAGTGTTGCCCAAATGGTGAATACAAAACATGACAGTGCATCTTAGCAACGTGTTTCAAGAAGAAACGTACCGAAAAATCACTGGCAAATCAACACAAGATTTTTTATAAAAAAGAAATCACTCAAGGGGACCTTTCTCAAGACCAAAGTTTGTGCAATCTAAAACTTGGAAAGACATTTTGACTAGGCTGAGCAATCTGCTGACATTTCAGAGACATACTCTTGGTAAATTCATGTGTATCAAAGGTACTGGAGCTGACTTACTATGAAGCAAGGCAATGACTGTTCAAGGAACGCCCCAGTTTCATGAAGAATGTAAATTTGCAATTTTTATAGGACCCTGAAAAAGCTACACAGCAATCTCATATTGTACAATCCTAAAGTTCCTCCCTATAATGCTGTTAAAAACATGCCATAGACACAAATTAGCGTCACAGATATTAAAATATGGCCAGCATTCAGTCATCAAAAATGTTCTAGGGAAAATGTTAAGTTAAACATATGCTTAGAGGGAATGCTGGGGATGGAGGTGTCTTCATGTCACAGCTCTCCAGTAGCATCAAAAGTTGTTTCACGGAGACAGACACAGGCTCTACAGTAAAGGCATTTAGAGAAAACTTTCTTTTCCCCTGTAAATGGAATTTATCTTATATTTTCTTAGTGAAAGATTATCTTTAAGCCATTGTTCACATCTGACATTCACCATTTCAGTATTTTCTTCAAAGTTTTCATCTCAATAAAAATATTCTCAATTCTCAGATGTTAGCTACATGCATTCACAGAGAATTTACCACCACTTGAAACTGCTTTCCTGCTGTTCAGTTGTCTCTAAATAAAAGCTTCGCGGGTAGAACCAGATATCTTTAGAACAGATATCATGGCCACATCTCTTACAGTAAATCCAAATAGCTCCATCGTTGGACATTTCATGAAGCCATGTACTTTTTCTTCTGACTTCTGTGTTCACTTTCCCTGTGTTCACTTCAGCGCAAGACCTGTGATTCAAATCACCCCTGATGTTGCAGCCTATGCGGGATTGAAACATTTTTACTGCCTGCATGAGCACTGCCTCCCATGTAAAGTCCTGTTTCATCCAGCTCACACAGGTAATGTCTCACCCGCGGGAGGTGGGAGGGTACCGAGCTGCTGGTCCCACATCCCCAGTCCCTGCCTGGAAGGGAGCTGGGGCTGCACTGTCTCCTTCCCCATCATGATGTGGTTCCCATGGGAATGCAGCCAACCTAAGCCAGCTGGACCAGGCCTGCATCACTTCCCTGACAGATCCAAGATACAAGACACATAAAGAGGCAGCACAGCCCTTATTCTGCTAGCAATTACGCAGACATTAAGCAATCTCTGGACTTCTGTTGTGTAGGGATTGTATCTTGGTGGGTAGAAGAACAAAGAAATGTGTCAAAACATACAGGAGTATTTCTCCCAATGTTCACATTTTTCTGAATGTTAATAAATAAGCTCGGGTGGTTTTCCCTGACTGTTTACACTTGAACTTTTCATCAGCTTAATATTCCATAAACCTGACTACAAATGCTGCTCATTCATGGATTTTTAAAATGGGTGCATTTTGTTTCAAGATGCAAATGTTAGTATAATATAGTACTAACAGATCTCTCAGCATGAATAAACAGGAATTTGTGTTTATGCGTGATACAGAGAATTGTATAGGGAGGTTCTCGTTAAAACAGTAAACTAAGCCCAATTTAAGTACAGCTTGAAAGCCAAAGGGAAGTATGTTACTATCTTATCCTGCAGGACAAAAAGTAATTTAAAAGAACAGTGCCATGCTAGTGATAACACAAACAGAACTCCAAAATCAGACCAGCCAAATCAGCATTTGTCATGCTTCATACCTGCAGATATCTTTTTTATTTCCAGTGACAATATTCTGACTTGGCTACTTATAAAAGAAAGATAAGTCAGTTTTTAAAAGCTGTCTTAAAGCACACTTCATGTATCTCCACCATATAATACTGGAAAACAAACTGAAATCTATAAAATATTTTTTTTTACTGTGAGACAGTTTATACATGTTTTATATTAATGCTGTGCAATGAAATGGAAAGCACATGTAAAGATAACTACTTTTTTTTTCTTATAACAAGGAATTAGGAGCAAGGAATAAGCTTTTTGTTTCCTTGCTTGATGACAACAGACAATAAACCAAGATGTTAAGAAATTGGGCCAAAATAAATCTGAGCACCAGGATGTAGAATTCATAGTAATGAACACTGCTGATGCTGTGAAAGGCAGCAGTTTGGACACTTGTTTGGTTTGCTTTATTTTTCTAAATGATCTTGTCTTTTAAGGGTGGTTCCAAAGGAGCTGATCACACTTCGTGTCTCTTACTCTTTAGCAGCAGTACAAATTCACAGCCTAAGCAAAACCCCCTGCTGACTTTTAAAACTAGATGTACAGTAAGCTGTTCCTGTAAGTGGAAATGATGCACTATATTATTAGACTACTAGGTATCAAGTTTCTCCTATTAATTTATTCTCACCCAAAAGAAGAATTCTTTTCTGGTTGAGTTGAGCTGATATAACTCCAGTTAAAATACACATAATTTGCAAAGTAGTTATCCTTGCAGTCAGCATATATTAATAGTTTTGAGACCAGAACAGCCCTTGGTGCTGTCTACGTCTGCACAATATCACTGTGGTTAGCAGAACCACTCTATAAATAAGCTTTGGGTTCTATGTTCTCAGCTTTTTCAGCCCCAGGAGGCTGAAAATTAAAGCCTGCAAATCACAGGGAAGTGCACTAGTCAGCCAGCATGGGGGAAGAAGTAGGATATTGTGGTTTTTACTGGCACACAATACAATAATCTAACTGTTCCCACCTCACTGAAAATTTTAAAAAGACCTGTTTTTATCAAAAGTACATAACAACAAAAAATGGCTCAGCCAAAAGGGAGGGAAAAAAAAAGCAGCCACAGTATACATTGAATCAACACCCAAGAAGCCTGTGAGTACAGTAGTTTATCAAACCTCACATAAACCAAACTTCAGATGTGGACAGCGTCACACAACCACATGAAAAAAATTACAAACATTTTTACATTCCACAAAATGAAACTGCAACTCCACCACTAAAAATAAGGGCTCCCTTTACACGAGTGCAGAGGATCCAGAAACCACAACAGCCACCCCTAAGGCTGACACTGTTCTTCCAGGGGCTAAACGTTTCTGTTAAGTCCCTGGAGTTAATAATGATTAATAACCACGCTGCAGTCAGTACTTGGTCAGTCCCATCAAACAATATTTACTTCTCTCTTATCTGGCCATAAATTGTTAAACTTGGTCTCCTGGCATCCCCAAAACAATTACCTGCATGTCATAAAAGCTTGTGGTTCATTGCTAGAGGAATAAAAGAGCTTCTACTATGTTTTTAAATTTGCGCTGGTAGGTGGAGTTGGTAAACAGAGAGGCTGCCTTTGCTGAATGAATGGACTGGGTCCTCAATCTGTAATACTGATCTGGTGAATGGAATGAAAATGCTTAACCAACCACACGGACAGATGTGAGCATAGTTCTTATCAAACCTGGCCTGCTCCCAGAGCTCTTCAAAAAAACACCAGTATCCCTTAGTGGAGAGAACTGTGACTAGCAAGGGAATCACGCTTTGATAGATCATTAAGTCCAAAGTTCACCTGCTAGACTATTAACATCAGTGAGTACGCTCAAGCATATTTTAATGCAAAACCACCTAATGTTATTTTTCCTTTCTCTTACTATCCAAAATCAGAATTCAGGGATTGGTGTTTCTCTTGGAACACCAGACCCCTCTGCTGCCTTATGCTCAGCAAGCAACAGGGCTGCAGTTTCTGCTTTAGTTACCATACGTGTGCCCCGGTTCTCCAAAGTTCAGACTGCAGAGGTGCTGTGCAGGAACACTGATGTTAACTGATGTGCTGGCAGAGCTGACACCCTGCACTGAAAGTTATTGTGAATATATGAAACTTTCTGCAGTTATTTTAACAGCTTATTTTCACTATCGGCTCTTTAACCATCAATAGAGAAAAAAATACTGTTTCTGTAGTTAATCTAAAGTACTGCATTATACAACTGAAAAACCTCAAACTTCTTCTTTCATAGGGTGTCTTTACCTTATGGTTTTTTACTTCAGTATCTTTCCAATCCCTCTCACAGAGAAATCAGACCAAATAAGTCCGTCCCACACAGCAAAAAATAGAGGTAGGCAATCTCAGCCTTTTCAACTTCTCTATTCTTCAGTCTTCCAAAAGACAGATCCACCCTGATTTCCACCTGGAAAAGGGCAGCCCCAGAATGCAAAAAATTTCTTTGTGCTGAATGTCTTATTGCTTTCCCTGAACTTAAGTTGACATGAAGTATTTGGCCGAGCAGACTCCAAAGGCCAAGCCCCCTTCTCTCTGCCAGGCACGCTGAGATAAAAACACAGATAGCATTCACTGTTCCTGTAACTTCTGCACCTGGGAAACATAAAACCTGGGCAGCGCTCAGCTTATTTTGGACCCTCTGGGAAAAAGCCAGCAGACCCAGAGCACATGAGAAGCAAAATTCTTCTCCACCAAGACTGTTCTATAAATTCATGCTACAGAGGTTATTAGTGGAGATTTGTAAAATATTCAAGGGGAAAAGACAATGCCGCTTTAATACAAGGCTTTTTGCCCTCCCTACCTTTCATTTTTACCCATTCTCTACTACCTCATCTTGAGTTGTGCTGCTTACCTGCTTTTGCCACTGCATCTGCTTTATTGCAGCTGTCAGGACACAGATGCCCAAAGCACAGACACTGCCAGGGCAGACAAGAGACAGCGAGTTTATCAGTGGGAAGGATGATGTAGCCATTATTGTACCCTTCTGATTCTTTATTTGTTAGTCACAGTTTGCAGATATTACAGGAAAAATAACCTTGCAACATCTTCAAACATTGCACACTGCTGAGGCATGTGGCACTTCTCTGCAAACGTAGGAATGTTTGGCCAGTTTTCCCCACTGCCCGACTGAGCTGTACAGTGCACTTAACTAGCAGCAAAAGATTCCAGCTGTTGAGAACACACTAATCACAAAACCGTGCTTCTGTTAATCAGGTCAGGCTTCAGCTCTGTTCCTGAATTTTCTATAGATTTTTGCTCTCTGCCTAATCCTTGGTAAATTCTGGGTAAATGCTCACATTGCCTGTTGTTAACCTTCCTTGCTTACATGATGATAGCTGGGTTTTGATCAGCGCCTGAACAAAACCAACTTTTCTGGATGGTTCATGAGATAGGGTGGAATTTATGAGGCATCTCTCTCCAGATTATATTGCCTTCAGCTATGTTCTGTCAGAGACACTCTGAAATACTCTAAACACATGCCCTTTCATGTCTCTGGATGGAACAAAACAGAAAGAAAAGACATTTTCTCTCAGGCCTGTCTTAAAATGGTATCTTTTAAAGTATCAGAATAATCTATATCTTATGTGCAACAGACAAAGGTGAGACTTTTGCTCTCCTGACACCTATTAGAGGGACAGTTAGACTACACAGCCCTTGTGTTGCAACTGCATTTTCTTTTCTTTTGAAAGATCCTTGCCAGCCAGACTGTCACAGGAGGTCTTCCCAGGCTGATTTGCAGTAAAATACATCCTGGTCAATCTGCAGAATGCCTGGCCCTAAAGGTTGCATTGCTATTTCTACTGAAAACAGTTCTGGTCAGGTTTGTGCTTCAGCTATGCACTCACTAGGGGCAGCAATAGACTCTCCCAGATCCCTTTGCACCTCAGCTTTCCCCCAGCATTAACAAAGATCATCATAGGCAACAACACAATGGTGAAAACAGTCATCTGCTTCCTAACAATGGAATGGGCAGGCTGTGACCTAGGAAAAGAGTGGTGGTTTTTATGACCATACCCATGCCACTCACCTGATCTACTGCAAATCAAGGACTGGGAAAAATATACCTCCAATGGAGCAAGAGAAGAAAAAGTAAACAAGCTGATGTGTTGCTCTTTCATCAGTCTTTGTGGTTATCCCAGGGTTGAGTCATTACCTATATTTTCAAACTCACCATAAAGATGCAGATTGCATCCATCTTATCACATACAACAGGCAGAGTCTATTTAAAAGAACTTTCACATTCCTCACAGCTTTCCCTACCAAATATGCCAAACAGTAATTTTCCTTAGTACGAATCAGTTCAAGAAGCAAAGGCTATAGCAATGAGATGGCAATTAGATGACTAAAAAGATTTAACACACTGTTTCTGAGAATTTGGGTACTCATACAACGTCACCAGGATGTGGGATATAAAGTTAATATGGGGGAAACGGAGAGCTTGCCAGAAAGTTTTGATTTTTCATAATACAGCTGGAAGTTATGTATACAGCATTTTGCAGCACATACTAGCAGGTTTTTAATGGCACACTGATCACATATAAAGACAAATGTGTTCCCTGATATGCTTCACAGGATTAATAAACGTGAGCCTGACAAAAATGCATTTGATTCCCACACAATGAAATGGTAATGAGTCACACAGATAAAGACAATATAATGCAAAAAAGCACAGATGTCTTGCCAGAAGTTATATATAGAGTAAAACAAACTCCTGGTCTATCTGCTCTCAGTGTTCAGATGATCACACTGGCACTTTCATATTCATGTCAGAAGGTCCTCAACAGCTGTCTTCTCCTGTTTTTGCTTCTCTTTCACTAACAACTTTGAAGCAAACTAGAAAGCCTACAATGAAACGAGTTAAACCTAAAATTCTTGGTAAAGGCACCAAAATAAACCTGGAACTGTTGAAATGGAAAACAGAATGAGTCATAATCCAAGAAATGCCTTAGGCTTGCCACTCTCTCAGTATAATATATAATCTATTAAACCTGATATTCAAAGGTTCATAGTGCCCAGCATACATCTTAGTCACCAACATGAAAACAAATTGTAGATACATATGCCCTTTTACTTTGGGGATAGAGATATGCTTTCTGAGTACTTCCTTAGAAGGTTCCCAGGAGCCTTCACAGAGCATCACCCAGCCCAATGTAAGCAGGATTTTTAAGGAACCAGAGCTCAGTTGGAGGGAAAACTGCCTCGAAGGGCAAGATAGGGCTAAGTCTCAGGAGTGGCCCAGAATTCAGAGTACTGCCTGGGTTGTTTTACCATATATAGCCTGGATACAGCCATCAAGTACTTTGATATTCATGTGCCTGATTCTGCCCTTATTCCCAAAGGTTCAGGTCAAAAAGCTGGAGCTTTGACTTATTTCAGCTGTAGGACTAGCAGGTTTCTTGATGGACAATGGGGGTCTTTACATAGAATTCTTTGTCAAAAGGGAAAAGAAGAAAGCAATAGAAGGAAAAGTGGTAAATGGCATAAATGAAGGAACATGTTCAAACATGCATACATTTAAAAAATAAACAGAACTCAGCTATAAATTGAAGCAGCCTACAGAAAATAAAAGGAGTAGACCTTCAGCTGGTGTAAACAGAAGCAGTGGTGGCCAAGCATTTACTCTGATTAACCTTAAAGCTATAATGCCTGAAAGAGCCCATATCAAAAAACTAAATGTACTGTTTGCAATACAAGAAAAAAAAAAAAAAAAAAAAAAAGGAAATTTTGGACCGTTTTCACATACACATGACAAAAAGAAGGGAAGTGAAAATCTATCTGTAAATTACCTTGCTCACTGTGTGCCTGCCAGGAATTTTATATGCCATTATAGACCTCTAACTATCAGAAAGACCGAGGGAGAAAATGGAAAGAGTCCAGAAAACAGCAAAAATGATCAGAGAGCTGGAGAGACTGATACATAGTGAGTGACTAAAATAGAAGTGTTTTTTTAAGACCTTGGCTCTACGACAATTAAAGAGATACAGCAATCTACTGTTTAAAAGGCATGAACTAAAAAAAAAAGGGGGGGGGGGGCCTTTTATGGCAAAATAGGAAGGGCAAATAAATAAAAAAAGAAAAATATATTCTGGATTTCAAGAATACACTGAGTAGTCTCCCAAGCATGGAATGTGTAAAAGATCTGCTAGCCCAGGACTAACAATGTTTGCTCCCCTAGACCTGTGTACAGATGGCCTCTTAAAAATTTCTAATTCCTGTTCTTACTAGTTCATCTTTGCAATTCAACAGTCCTTGTACTAAGATAGCATAGATAGCATTTTATTCAAGGATCATCTAGCTCTGGTCAAAACAGTTGCGGAGATCAAACTGATCCCCACCCTTATCACTGTTCTCTGCTATGCCTCCTACCACCACTGTCCCACAGCACAAACATTGAAGGAAATTTTAAGATGAAACCATCACACACATGTAATTTATTTCATCATTTGTTGAACCCTCTGGGTGCTGCTGACTCATTTAGGCAAGAGTTTCCTTATACCATCTGGATTTAACAGAAAGTTATGTGACATACAGAAAGTGAAAGAGCACACAGCCTTGGGAGAGAGGAGCCTGGAAGGAAAAACCCCAAGAAGCAGCCAAGAGAAGGTTAAACACAGTTTGCTAGACTTTGACTGTGGATTTTGTACATTCTGTCTGGAAAGTAAGTTTGCGATCTATCTGCTTCTATCTCCTTTCTTTGAATAAGCTGGATAGAGCAGAACACCGTAATAGATATACATTTGTACATGCAATGTACATATATGTATATCTATTATATATGCGTGCATCATAATACATGCACTAGTAGCATGGTCACTGCAGGGGCAGGTCAACTCGTGATAGAGAAGTGTTACATGAAGGAGTAATGTAATGCAAGTGCACCTTCAAGAGTGGGAACAACTACATTTATTTGCCTCAAAATAGCTAGCAAAAGATATTGATAGCTCACATGGGCATTTGTCTTCCATTCTCTCCTCTTCTCTCTTCTCAGTGGGGTTTTCAAAGTGCATATTTTTAAACAGTATGCCCTTTGAAAAAGTATTCTCCAAACTCTGCTTTTTGCAAAGCAACTTCCATTTTCATAAAGGAATGTTTTTTACTGAAAAATTACTTAATGTACCTGGAGAAGCCAAAATTCAACCAAGATATCAGACTATGAAAAGATAAATAAAGGAAAAATAAAGGAAAAAAACCCAAAGAGCAGTGGTTGTGAAGCTCTCCTTTCACAACTAAAAGTCAGACCCTTATGAACCCTAACTGTAGAAATAGGCAATGCCTTGGAAAGGAAAAGCTTATCACTCTGTACTCAGCTGACTTATGTATATTTCTGGCTTTCTAATTAGCCATTCTAAAACTATATGATAAATAAGAATGGAATTATTTTTTTTTTATATTTTAGCAAAAAAAATATTTTTTGTTTCTCTAAGGTTTGAACAATTCATTGCTGAGAATTTCCTAAATTCCTTGGAGAATTTCTGTCTAGTCAACATACTGCAAACAGTCCAAAAATGCAGAGCACTCTTAGGATAAGCAGTTTATCAGATTGCAAGAATTTCTGTAAAAGAACTGCAAAAGAGAATGACCTAATTCAAGCATAGCATGCTCAGTCTTCCCCTTCCATATCTAGAGCATGAAAGGAGTCAAAACCTGTGAGAAGACTGAAGAAATTTCAGCACAGAAAGCTGTTACATAGCAAGTTGCAGAAATCACCTGGAAAGCTCACTGGTAGTAAACCCCTGAAGTGTGGTTTAGAAATGCAAACTAAACCATGCTATTCTAAATCAAGTGACTGTCACATTTAAAATCAAGATTCCAGATGGATGGCTTTTATAAACAGATCTGAGATGTATTTGATCCAACTATTGCATGGATAGGAATCTGCACCTTCAGAAAAAAATACCAGGGTTTTTTTTTATAGCACCTAAGCTTGTGGCAGCTACCAGAGAGTTGAAACCTTTAGATTTTCATTGTTTTTTCAGTCATCCACCAATCATAGAATCATAGACTAGTTAGGATTGGAAAGGACCTTAAGATCATCAAGTTCCAACCCCCCTGCCATGGCCAGGGACACCTCCTGCTAAACCATATCACCCAAGGCTAAGTCCAACCCCGCCTTGAACACTGCCAGACATGGAGCATTCACAGCTTCCCTGGGCAACTCATTCCAGTGCCTCACCACCCTCACAGTAAAGAATTTCTTCCTCATA